>CAKALU010033659.1:0-16280 GCA_916700995.1 Hozukius guyotensis | reverse complement strand
ATATCATATCATATCATATTATATTATATTATATTATATCATATTATATTATATTATATCATATCATATCATATCATATCATATCATATTATATCATATTATATCATATTATATTATATCATATCATATCATATCATATTATATTATATTATATTATATTATATTATATCATATCATATCATATTATATCATATTATATTATATTATATTATATTATATATTTCAGGTTTTAAAGCTAGAGAGAAGGTACTGGCATCATATGAAACGAGAAAAAATTTAACGCTGATCTTTAAATTATGCGTTGCTCCATTTGCCAGCTATCCTATCACAGACAGCACACACCGTCCACCATGAAATAGGAGGCTATGCCAGCAGCTTGCTGTAAACTGGTGCCCTGCTTTAAGATATAGTCAGTATTAAGGGCTGCCCTTGACCAAAGAAATTCTTCTTGGAAATAAGCTATTCAGCATGAAAAAAAGCATTAAAAAAAACTACCAATTAAGACAAAATCGAATGATTAGATGACTAATTGACTACGAGGGGGCAGCCCTAGTGATGATATGGATGTACGGTACCTTTCCCCACAGCAGGACAGCCTTGCTAAGATCCTCTTCACCTCGTCCACCTGCCTCTGTTGATCTTCGGTCCACTTATCGTCTTCCTCGTCGGACGCTGCCTGGCCCTCCACCGAACGAAACAGCTGCTCCTCCACTAGACGCCACAACACACCATCATTATCATCATTATTATCATTATACCATAGAGGGAGGTAGACAGAGGTGTAGGGACTAGAGACTAGAGATGAAACATTTAGTAAATTAATCAATTAGACAATCAACAGAAAATTAATCTGCAACTATTTTGAGGACTGATTAATCGTTCTTGTTTTGTTTTACTTTATTACAAGTTATTAGTTGTGTTATTCATCCTGCCACATTTATACATTTTTGTTATGTGTTTTAAGGAAAGAAATAAAAGAAGAAACAAGAAAAAGAAAATTGTGATAAAAGTAGTAAATAAAAATAAATTTAAAGAAAAGGATTTCTGTGGCCCATTTACTCCAGTTTATTTTGAGATTCCTTCTTCTCTGTTTCTCAACTTTATCGGTGATTCTTTCCATTTCTGTGATCTCTTCGACTGTTACTGTCCAGGTGCTGATAGACGGTGGTTTAACGTCCGTACAATTTCATGTGATTTGTTTTAAAGGTCCCATATCGTGCTCATTTTCAGGTTCATACTTGTATTTTGTGTTTCTACTAGAACATGTTTGGATGCTGTAATGTTAAAAAAAACCCTTTATTTTCCTCTCACTGTCTGCCTGAATATACCTGTATTTACCCTCTGTCTGAAACGCTCCGTTTTAGTGAATTGCAACGGAGTTGCGTTGCTAGGCAACAGTCTGGGTCCATGTTTACTTCCTGTCAGCTGGTGTTATTTACATACACTGCAACAGGAAATAAACTGGCGCACATTTAGAATGTTTATGTTTAAAACCGTGTAATGGTCTAAATATTGCATATTTGTGACATCACAAATGGACAGAAATCCTGACAGCTTGTTTCAAACGCACAGTTTCTGAATACGGGCTGTGTGTATTTCTCCGTATATTGAGCGTTTTGATAGTTTAACTGTATTTATAAAGCACTTAAACCTGCTTTATAATAGAAAAGACATGGAAATCTCACTTTTTTACAATATTGGACCTTTAATGATTAATCATTTAGGCAAAATTAAGGCAAAAACACCATCCATCCATTCTCTGGCTCCAGCTTCTCCAGTGTGAGGATGTTCTGCTTTTCTGTGATTCCTATCATAAATAACTGAACATCTCAAGTTTTGGACTGTTGGTCGGACAAAACAAGCAATAAGACGTCACATTGGAATCTGAGAATTTGTAATAATTATTAGTTGCAGCCACAGACTGTATGTAAGAAGTGGACGTAGTCACCGTGACGTCATCCGTTGGTTTGTGAACTGCTGTTTTGAAGCCTCAAGTTCGGTATTTTGGCCGTCGCCATCTTGGTTTTTTTTGCAACCAGAAGTGACACGAGAGGGTGGAGCTAATGGTGCCTTCAAAAAGGGTCGTGTTTACCGTGTTCACGAGAAGAGTCCATATGAACGCCCTCCTCTTGTGGTATTCACCACCTCTGAAGTGGAAAGATTCTGAAAGCTCAGAGTTGTGACGTGTTTGTTGACGTTGTCAGAAATGGCGGAGGCCACGGAAGTAAATTTTTAGTCGTATATTGTTTTTCTTCATAGTTTTATAACATGTCTGAGGAAAATGTTGATATTCCCAACGGCCTCATCGTCTTTCCTCCGTCATTATGTCTTTGCATTTCCTGCATTATGTTACCCGCGTGCTAAATTGTTAGTCTCTGTGACTTCCAGACGCCGACAGTAACGTTAATTAATATTGCTGTTGCTTAGCAGCGGTGTTCTTCACGACTTAACCACTTCAACGCCAAGCATATCGTGTACACGACCACCCATGTTGTAAACACGAGTTTCATTTGAAGGCACCGTAAGTACAGCTTTACTGCTTTATGGTCTATCTGACTCTAAATGGGACCATAATTTACTAAATGAAAACATGTTGTATTGAAGAAGACTTGAAACTAGAGATTGAGACCATAAACTCATGTTAACAATGTTTACTGAGGTAATAAATCAAGAGAGAAGTAGGCTCATTTTCTCAGAGACTTCTATACAACCAGACTTCGTTTCGCCCCCTGCTGGCCGTTAGAAAGAATGCAGGTTTAAGGCACTTCAGCATTGGCTTCACTTTTCAGCCCTACTAGATTATATGTAAATATATGATGCATTGTGAATAGTGACACTGCTTCTTAAATGAAATACTCTTTAACAACAGAAACTGTCGACTGCTCAGTAGTGAGACGTTGAGAAACACGTCTTACTCTTATCCGGCGTCGTCACAGCTCGCCCTGTCGGAGAACATCGGTCATGTTGGGAGTCCGAGCAACATCTCTGGCCCGGCCTGCTGCTGCCGACGCTCAGCTGCTGCTGCTGCTCTGCCCTGGTGCTGCCTGGGAGTTGTAGTTTAGACACCTCCGACCTGAAAGAGAGCACTGTACGTTTAATATAGCTGTCTGACTGCATGTTCTCATACATGACACCCCATCTGTGCTGCCGCGTACGTCTCTCTGGCACCGACCGAGGGGGCTAAAACTGCTCTTCAAATTTGCACAGATGAGAAAAGTTCGGTCCAAAACCAATTGCCGGCATCAAAGTGAACATATCAAGTAACACAAGGCAGCGTGTATTAAGCCACATCTACAACCGCCACGATAATTTTATAGAGGCCTGTGATGTTGTACGCCAAATCTGGGCGGGGTAATTGAAGCCAGACGTTGTATCTTTAAGGCATTTTTACAGTAAAGTGGGTCAATGGTAGAACGGCGCTGTTACTGTGCAGGAGTTCGCTTCAAGATGTGAGGTAAAAAGCACACAAGCTGACACAGAATTAGTGCACAGAGAGAGTTTTTAACAGTTTTCTAAGCTCTGTTAAATGCCTTTTCACGGGCAGATAAAAACTCATGTAACACTTTTATTCTATATGTCGTGTTTTCCCCTCGCGTCGAAGACAAATTCAAACATTTGTCACTGAAAAAAACGACTGCAGTTTGCTCGGATCAGTCTTTCTGTAATGGTTTGAATTTTCTAGGTTTCTCCTGCCGTCTGCTCTTTGTGTTGGGGGGAAATCCGATAGGGGGCCTTCGTAAATCACAGAATAAGTGTTTCCAGATGATGATGTCTTGCCGAGAAAAAAAAAAAAAAAAAGAGAAAAAATCTCAAAAAGGTTTTCAACAGTCTGAAAAAAAAAAAAAAAAAAGTCACAGAGCACTCATGCTTATATCCTGTTGGCACGAGGAAGACTATATGCTGTAACAACAACATTACACTCTGCATCTGTGTACTACTTTTGGGTTTCTTTGTGCAGAAGTGGAGGAGTGACTTCACCGAAGGTCAATAATTGCAGCATGATTTCAGGCAATCAATCAGTGAGAGTCATGTTTAAGTTAGCGGGGGCCGCTGGGTGGAGGAAAAGAAGAAGTTAGTTCACCGGCAGCTGCTGTCGGACCAACACGGAGCTGGTGCACCGACGTGAACGCACACAAAACTTCTATAGTTGCTATGGAGACGCTCAGACTCTGGAATGAAGTGGTGGAGGGCTTTTTTCAAATGCCGGCTTTGGTGTGACTAATTGCAGTTTAATTGACAGCGGTCGGAGGGAGGCTGCAGCCTGTGAATACTGTAGCAAGGCCACATGCTTCTGGCTCGGGCCTTCGACACGCAAAGAGGTTAAAACGGTCAAAACCGAGTATATGTCTGGACCGTGTACGGTCAGTCTGTGAATTTGTGGCTAAATGTGGTGGTTAAATCCAGCGGTATATGTGTCCACCAGGTCCAGCGAGGAGACTAGGGGACGCAGCTGCTCCAACCGACCAAAGAACGTATATCGCCAAGAAGTGAAAGTCAATTGTTCGTTCTATTGCAACGTCAGCGCCCAGCAGCAGAGCTACGCTTTCGCCATTTTGGACTGAAAGCGACAACCGGATGTAAACCGGAGTAAAACGTCTGCTTAAAGCTTCAGTAGGCAGTATATTTTTGGCATCATTGGGCAAAACTTCCATAATAACCTTTCAGCTTATTGTAATTCAAGTGTTCTGAGAGAAAACTAGACTTCTGCTCCTCCTCATGGCTCTGTTTTCAGGCTTTAGAACATCTAGCCCGTGACGGGAGATTTTGACCAATCACAGGTCATTTCATTGAGAGAGCGTTCCTATTGGCTGTGCTCCGGTCATGTGACCAGAACTTGGCGTTCCTTCAACAGATTTCACAATGGCTGCGGCGTCACAAACTTTCTCATTTTACAGCTAAACCCATAAGTCGTATTTTCATCGTCATCATATGAACATGCACGATGAACACATCGCAAAAGGCTGTCTGAAATGCGACGAATAAGAAAAATCATTATATTTAGGGATGGTTAACGAAATTCTGTATTAAACTGTCCGCAGGGCTAAAGCTGCAGCGCAGTCAGTCAGTGAAGAGCTGATCAGAGAGGCCGCGGTGGAGACAGCTACAACTACTTGTTACTGTAAGTTCAATAAAACTTTGCAGGTGTAAAGCCAAGATACGTCATACGGTCGTTTTCTGAGGTGGTACTTGGTGGAAAAAGTTTGAGAACGACTGGTCTAAACAATCCACCAAAATCTACTTCTGGAAACATTTTAAGAGAGAAATAGGCGATGATGCCGCTGCTGAATGCTGTTTCATTTTAGAACTAGATCACCTAGTTTGACAGCTCGGTCCGAGTTTTGTGAGCCGGACGCATCGCGCTGGACGTGGCCTCATTTGCATAACGACTGCCCCGCCTTTTCATTTTGAAAGAGAAACAGCCAATGAGGAAACTCCAACACTCGGCCGACCAATCGTGTACCTTCATCACTCAGTCAGTGACAGACTTTTGCGTTCGTAGGGCTGGCGCTCTGCGGTCCAGCCAGAAATGTCTTTGAGTCTTGAGAGACTGAAAACACCCTCAGTTTTGAAGCTCCCAGCTGTCACGTGGAAACTAGCTCTAATTTGTTTTCGACTGTGCTTGAGACTTCGACTGTTTCCCCATCACATGGTTTGACAGTGATGATGATGATGATGAGGTATTTTGGCGGTTGTTTGTGCTGACGTGGGAATTCCAACTGGATGAACACAGACACCTGAGAGTCGTCCAGACAGACGTCCTGGATAGAGGTCGGCAGACACAGACAACATATGATCAGTGTTTCATTAGACAGACATCGCAGCTCTCGCCAACGTACCAAATGCAAAAGCAGCATGGGCGGGATTGACCTGCCAAAATGAAAATATCTACTTATTTACTTATTTTTACTGAGAGACAGAGAGAGAGAAATACACTGCAGACTTCAAAGTGTAATATGAGTGTAAACCTGTAGTCTTTTTACTAGGGCTGACAAAGTTAACGTGGTGTTAAGGCAATAATTTCTTTAACGCATTAACACAACTTGCGATTTTTAGGTTGTAGCGGGCTCAGTTTTAAAGCTAGAATGAAGATACTGGCATCATATGAAACTAGAAAAACTCATGCTACGTGTCCACAGGATCCGTCCTTTCCACGCTTCCCATTCATTGTCTATGAAAGCAGCCGTGCAGCAATGCATTCTGGTAGTGTGGCGGCGCGATTCGAGAGACGAAGCGTCACGACGGCCGTTCCTCATTTAGCATAAAGTTGAGGTCTAGTCTACTTTATGCAAATCACGGGCGTCCGACGCAACTCGCCACCTCTCGAAACTCCCGAGAATCTTTTAAAATAACCGTTGTCGATACAAAATAAAGACAGATTAAAGTCATAATATTACGAGAATAAAGTCAGAACTTTACGAAAAAAAAAAAGAAAAGAAAACGTAAAATTACTACTTTATAATATGACTTTATTCTCATAATACTACTACTTTATTCTCGTAAAGTTATGACTTTATTCCGGTATTCTCAGATTTATTTCCCTCAATGTGACCCTAATACTCCGTAGTACATTTGCACTCTGGCCCTCACTGCATTAGACTTATATACTATATACTTAGACTATAAACTGTGTTACCTTCATCACAATGATCAAATGTTTTGCGGCTCCAGACAGATTTTTTTGTTGTTCTTTGCCTAAAATGTCTCTTTTGATAGTAAAGGTTGCTGACCCCTGGTCTAGCTTGACATTTAAGCTCTTGGCAGAGAAAATGCACTCGCGGTACAGTTAAATATACGTGGAAGCATTTGGTAGTCTGTATCGGCATTACTACATCCCTCGAGGCACAAACACACACAGGAGTAAAAGTCTACATGAAGAGCTCTATTGTGCGACGTCAGGGTGTTTCTAATTAATAGGATCCTGTATTCTGCCCTATTAGCAGAAGACTAAAGCTGTTCTCTTGTCCTGTGGGGGGGGGGAGGTAGTCCAGCTGTTTGCTGTTAGAGCCAGGACACCCAGAGTCCTCCCTGTGTTTATCACAGTGTGGCGCTGAAGTGAACTTTCCATCAACACACCCCCACCTCCAGCACCACCACCATCACCGTCACCGTCCCCCCTCCTCCTCCTCCTTCACCACTCCCTGCAGAGCAGTTTCCTCTTTCAGGTGTCATCGGTCAACGACGGTCTCTGCAGAGGTTAACAACGAGGGCACGCCGTGTACCTGAGCTTGAACTTGAAGCTCGGTGCTCGTTGGCACTCTGCGGCGTGACAGAGACGGGGTCAGGGGTCGTGTTTACATAGCTGACGGTTATTAATCAAGTCGTCCTGGTTTCACACCCGCACAATGAGGCGGTTACTGGGATACAAATAAAAGGCAGCTTCTGGGATGTGATTATTATTTAGCAACGAGCTGAAGACTTAATCCAAAAACCAAAGGCTGTAACATTTACAGAGCTTTCCTTAGAGAGCAAAGAAAACCCCCCAAAGTCAAACAAACGAGGGTATTAAAAGTTAAGTATACAGAGAGAGAAGCATGTCATACTAGTTTGTCGTGAAAATAACGCTCCAAACTTGTGCAAAATTTTGTCATGTCCATTTTCAAAGGGGTCCCTTGACCTCTGACCTCAAGATATGTGAATGAAAAAGGGTTCTATGTGTACAAGTTTACAGATATGCCCACTTTAGGATAATCGCATAATCCTTATAATAAAGATAAAGCAGCTTGTCGTCGGTCAACGACGGTCTCTGCAGAGGTTAAAAAACGAGGGCACGCCGCGTACCTGAGCTTGAACTTGAAGCTTGGTGCTTGTTGGTGCTCTGCGGCGTGACAGAGACGAGGTCAGGGGTCGTGTTTACAGAGCTGACGGTTATTAATCAAGTCGTCCTGGGTCACAATGAGGCGGTTTCTGGGATACAAATAAAAGCAGCTTCTGAGATGTGATTATTATTCAGCAGCTAGCTGAAGACTTAATCCAAAAACTAATGGCTGTAACATTTACAGAGCTTTCCTTAGAGAGCAAAGAAAAAAAAAACAAAGTCAAACAAACCAGGGTATTAAAAGTAAGTATACAGAGAGAGAACCATGTCATACTAGCTTGTCGTGAAAGACAAAATAATGCTCCAAACTTGTGCTAAATTTTGGCATGGCCATTTTCAAAAGGGGTCCCTTGACCTCTGACCTCAAGATATGTGAATGAAAATGGGTTCTCTGGGTACCCACGAGTCTCCCCTTTACAGACATGCCCACTTTATGATAATCACATAATCTTAATAATAAAGATAAAGCAGCTTGTCGTCGGTCAACGACGGTCTCTGCAGGGGTTAAAAACGAGGGCACGCCGCGTACCTGAGCTTGAACTTGAAGCTCGGTGTGACAGAGACGGGGTCAGGGGTCATGTTTACATAGCTCACGGTTATTAATCAAGTCGTCCTGGGTCACACCCGCACAATGAGGTGGTTTCTGGGATACAAATAAAATCAGCTTCAGGGATGTGATTATTATTATTTAGCAACTAGCTGAAGACTTAATCCAAAAACCAATGGCTGTAACATTTACAGAGCTTTCCTTAGAGAGCAAAGAAAACCCCCCAAAGTCAACAAACGAGGGTAATTTAAAGTAGAGGGGAAGTATACAGGGAGAGCAGTCCAACGAGGGTGGGTGGCATAAGTTTATAAGATATTTGGTGTGTGATGTATTTCTGCTGATGTCAGCATACCTTCCAAACCAGAGAGAGGGAGAGCAGGGCAGCGGTTCAATGTGAAAATGAGCCCAACTTCTTGGCAGTGTGTTTTTTTTTTTTTTGAAAGCTGTTCAAGAACAACAGCGAGGCAGCAGAATGCCACGGGACCCAGACATCCCTCGAGTGTGTCCTTTCCACATTATTTAAAGGGTAGGAATGCCGTGGCAGCACCTGCTCCACACAATGCTGCAGCTCTCTTGTGCGGAAGGCAGATAAATGGTCTGCTATAGACCCTCCTCTCTTCTTCTCCGCTCTCAGGCGCCATGCAGAGAGCATGAAAAGGCTGGGAGATTATGCCTCCCCCCTTCAGAGGGCCAGGGGTTAGAGAGGCACGCTGAGAAGAAGTCTGCAGGCGTGCCGATAAAATGGAAAGTGAGTTTTAAACTTGCACACTTAGGGGCACATGTGCTTGGGTAGAAAAAAAACCCTGGTGGACTATAAATAGAGACACCTGGAGTCAAGAGGACAATAAAACTGGAGAAGTTCTGTACGGTCAGACGACCAAAGTTCATTTAGTGATTTTGTGTCTTTGGAGCACAAAAAGAAGATAGAATGAAGCCATTCCTCTCGTGCAAAACATGTCGGTCATTTCATGAACAAACAGTTGAGTGTTTGCTTCTTCCTCCAGATGGTCTTCTTTCCTCCCCCTCGTTTCTTTTTTGTTCCTCTCGCCGTGCTCCCTATTGTCTCATCCCTCTGGCCCACAGAGCTCTGTAGGCTACAGTGACTGATTTAGACTCCCTTTCTTTTTACCTTCTGGAGGAAAATACAGAAATAAAAGTGACACTTCTAGACGATCCCAGTATACGAGGACTTTCCTGTGCTAATCAACTCCCTGTTAAGACCCATCTGGGTCTCAGCCTCTGCTCTGTTCTGGTCCAAAGAAATCACAGACGTGTTATGCAACAACACCCACGTACTGTATCTTAAGTTTCATACCGATGACCACATTTTCTCCTGAAATTCAACCGATTTCTGCTGGGATGTTGATGGAAAGTTGAAAGGGGATTTTATAGGAAAATTGTACATCACCGAATGCTAATAAACACTAAAACGGAAATCAAATCACATCTTACAGGAACAATCTCATGTCTGTACAGTAAATGGTGGTCAGCTTAGCTTAGCGTAGCACAAAGACTGAAAACTGAGGGTAACCGCTGTGCAAAGGGAACAAAATCTGCTTTCCCACACCTCCAAATTAAATCTGAAGTAGGAGAGATTGGAGCAAATATGATCATCTGCAAGATTTCACAGACCAGAGGAAAACAAGCAGTAAGAGCTGATCTGAGGTCTGCTGTCCAGCTGCCGTCTATGAGAGCCGGCTGTCAATCACTCTGAACTCCGACAAAGTCTCTCGTCATGGGCTAGATGTTCTAAAGCCTGAAAACAGAGCCATGAGGAGGAGCAGAAGTCTAGTTTTCTCTCAGAACACTTGAATTACAATATGCTGAAAGATTATTATGGGATTTTTGCCCAATGACGCCAAAAATATACTGCCTACTGACGCCTAAACATGTATAACCACAACTTGAAATCCTCCCTATTTTTAAGGTCTCAAGGTTGGTAAGTAGTCGACTAATCGACTAAGAGGGGGCGGCCTTCAAATTTACAGTAGATTAAAGACAATTTATTGATTTGATTTTATGACCTTTCAAGAATTTTTAAGGAGCCACGGGAACCATGTCTAAACCTACCACGTATGATCTGAGACATCTGACACTGAGATCATTTAATGTCATTTTAAGGTTGCTCAGAGTCACACAGTTTTTAGCATTGCGTCTCACTCAGATCTTAAAGCACAACACCTCAACTGGCACCTCTTTCTCTCTCTCTCTCTAACCCTGTCCCTGAGACTTGAGACGTGACTGAGCAAGCATTGGAGGCTTTCACTGGGAATATTCATGGAGCTCGGTTGCTAAGATCCATAAGACGGGGGTGCCTGTGTGGTATTGTTCCTTCTGCAGCGGAGTGAAAGAAGTGAGCGGAGATTGATGAGAACGGTCAGTCTGTTGAGCTTCTCACTCAATGGAGCTCTCTCCTGACAAGTCGAGGCCTTTGTGGTGTTGAATTATTTGCCATTAGAGTATCAATAGGAGGGGCAGTGAAAAGACTCTGGAACGCAGTCTGCATAGATTAGTGAAGTTTAGGGTTAGAAGAAGGGTAGAAATTTGTTATTTAGAATCACCTAAAGGCAGGTAGCAGTGAGGACTTTAATCATATGTGTCTGGCTGTATGTGGGTATGTCTTACAGTCCATAATAACAGCATTAGGTAGATGTTACAACTATTTAGAGACATCTGCTACCTAAGAAAGCCAGAACCTGCAGACACTGATTATACGGTTGGAGCAGGGACAACAGACGCAGAGATAAACATTAAACCGATGGCTTTGTACTTTAAAAGTCCAATTACAACCTTACTTCCACCAAAATGAGCAGTTCTCAACAGCAGAGAGGAACTCAGGCAGGACCGAGCCGCCTCACACGACGCCTGTTAAATAAACTAAAACACGACAAGGATGAAAACTGGAGAAGTTAAACCACATCAAGCTTTCATAAGTAGCACGGCCGAGTCCTCCAGGCATGAAGCCAGTAAGTAAACAGAGTCATTTCACTCTAGGAAGGATAATAATTCATTATGGTTCATTCTGGCTGCTCTAATGCAATAACCTGCCAAAACCAGCCCGTCTTTCTCATGACATGATGAACAGCCAGACGCTTGTTTTGCTCGGGTTTTGACAGCTGATTGGACCTAATGAAGAGGTCTCTGTCTAGAGCAGTGGTTCTCAAACTTTTTACACACCCTCACAAAATATTTGACTCTCCAAGTACCACCATTATGACCAGGGGTGGGCAATTATTTTTCCTGGGGGGGCCACATGAGAAACCCAGATTGTTGCCGGGGGCCAAACTAATTCTGTCAGACCTAACCTCTATTTTATCATTGCATTCATTTATAGAAAACATAATGCACGCTTATTTTTCAGCAATTATTATACTGAAAATGACTATATGATTATATGCAGGAGTTTTTGAACCGTACAGGACTGACTGTTTTGAGTAGTAATGTTTCCATTAACAAACAAACGCCTCATAACAATAACTCAATGGCACCTCCGTTAACGTTCGTATCTCTGTTATTTATCCAGTCAGTACTGTGCTGCCCACCGGCTGCTAACAGCTAACGTTACTAACTCTCCTCCTGCTGATTTAAACACAGATTTGTTGTTCACAGTGTCGCTTTATCAGGGAAAAAATAGGGTGCGTCCCCTCAGGTTTAGAAGCGCCACGCTGTTGAGCATTTTTCTTTCACCATGGCTCCAGTCCCAAACAAACTCAAACACGATACAGCGTGCGTATGCGTCATTGTGCAGAGTAACTGTGGGAAAGCATCAATAAGAGGAATCGATAGTTGGAGATTCCTCCGCGTACCACTAGAGAGAGCATGCCTACCACCAGTGGTAGGTGTACTATAGTTTGAGAACCACTGGTCTAGTGTATGCCCTCTCTCTGTGACCTTGGGGCAGTATTTCTTCTGATGCATCAACGCGCCATTAATGTAAAATCACAAGAAAATTTGAAGAAACATCTTCATTTCTATATAAATACTAGGGCTGTCAAAGTTAGCGTGATAATAACACGTCAACGCAAATTTGTTTTAACGCCACTAATTTCTTTAACGCACTAACGGAACCTGCGATTTTTAGGTTGTAGCAGGCTCAGTTTTAAAGCTAGCCAGCTTCTTAAATGTGAATATTTTCAGGTTTCTTTCCTCCTCTATGACAGTAAACTGAATATCCTTTAGCTGTGGACAAAACAAGATATTTGAGGACGTCGTCTTGGGCTTTTGGAACACTGATCAACATATTCTGATATTTTATAGACCCAACAACTAATCAATTAATCGAGAATTAGTCCATTTCTTAAGGCAAAAGCGTTCTTACCTGTCCCAAATGGCGACACTCTGAACCTGCTGTCAAATCACCTGCACGATCTCTCCCCAAAAAAATCGGTTTCTTTAACTTGACGTAAATAATCGTACAAATGAAAACAGCAAGGCAGACTTTTGGACAGTCTCTCCTTACAGAAATTCATGGCATTTCCACTAAGAAGTTCCTGGTAATTTTAGTTCCAGGTCCTCAAGGAACTAAAAGGTTCTTACTCCATCGTTGTCTGTCGGGAAGCCGACAGCAGGGCCTAACTTTACCAAACAAAGAAAAATGCTCTCCCCTCGTCCTAAAAATGGTTCTAAATCGATACAAGAGTATTTCCTTGTTTATGAATGAAGTGGTTCACAAGTTGAAGCAGTTGAAACAGCTGTGTGTGTTTTACCAATCAGCTACGTTAATCCCTGCTGGGGCTGTCGCAATAACCACAATATTGCAATACTATTGACGAGCCAACCGCATGAAATGACAAGCAACTGACACAACCGCTATGTTCACATTTTTTCTTTTTAAATTCTTTGCAATGGGTGCGCCGCATATTTTGTATATATCCAGAGCTAGTACTCTACGTTGTGCGGACATTTTTACTTCACATGAGACATTTAAAGCGTCTCAGCTGAAAAAAAAGGGGAAATTCCTTCACCGCGACAGCCCCCGTCCCTGCAAACTCCACCCCAAAAGTTCCTGTACCTTCAGAGAGAAAATATTACCCCCCGACCAGGGCCTGTTTGAGGGGTAAAAAGTCCCCGGAAAACGTCCCCAGAACATAATTTAGACCCTGGTCCCTGTGGTCGAAAGGCAGTGAGTTCCTCAAAAGGTTCCTAGTTCCGGCGGAAAGGTCCTGCGATCTAAAAGGGGCTTAAGTTGAACTTGTCCTCACTAAAAGTGATGGAAGTTGTTGAGTGGAAAATGCTATATGTGGGTTCTTACCTGTAGTAGAGGAGCTCCGACTCCAGCTGGAGGATGTGCCTCTGCAGCGCCGGCACATGGTTGGCCTTGGCCTCCAGTTCCTTCACCTTACCCAGGCCACTGAGCAGCGCCTGCCTGGCCTCCTCCACCTTCCTCCTCATGCCCACCTGCTCCCTCTTCAGGGCTCGGTTACAGTCCTCCAGAGCAGCCACAGTCTCTTTAGAGCTCCACAGCTCCTGCTCCAGTCTCTCGTTATACAGCATGGCCTCCTCCACCTGCAGGTCTCTGGAGCTCCGCAGCAGCTCGATCTCGTGGATGATGGTCTGCAGGCTCTTCAGGTTGCTGTAGGTGCTGCTCTGCAGGTTGCTCAAACTCTTCTGGGCCGCTTGTTTCTGGTGGACAGCCAGACAGCTGTCCTCTGGTTTATGTTTGGAGTGGCTCTTCCATAGTCCTACCTGAACAGAGGAGCAACAGGTGACAATAGATCTCAAGATATTCCCTAAAACCAAACTGCACCTGCTGAGTCACTTCTCACTTTCTAATAAGCCATCGAGTCTGCGGTTATAAATGTTAGTGAGTCATTACGTAAGGGATAATGTACAGCGAGCCGATCATTGTTGCGGCACCCCGACACGAAGCGGAGCGGTCTCGCATCGCCCTGAAGGGCTTTATTTTACAACAATGACCGGCTCGCTGTACATTAACACGCTTATTACATAGCTACTTGCTTAAGAAATCAATAATTTGACACAAAAATGATCCTCCAGAGTCCGACACCAGAGCCGTGTCCATAGCAACGGTCTGTTATACATAGAAACGGTCTGTTATAAAGCAAAAACAGACCCGTGATTGACCAATCAGAATCGAGTATTCAACAAAGCCATGTTAATAATAAATGATAATGGTTTATTAATACGTAATGTATTGACTAATGCTGATCAGTTATATGCCAATGGGTTGCCAGGTTGTGGACAATCCCTGCAGCTGGTGTCTACCTTTAAAGTGCTTTTGTGTTAAGACTTATGTTAAGGTTTGTGTTAAGAGTTGTGTTAAGAGTTGTGTTAAGGGTTGTGTTAAGGGTTGTGTTAAGAGTTGTGGTAAGGGTTGTGTTAAGAGTTGTGTTAAGAGTTGTGTTAAGGGTTGTGTTAAGGGTTGTGTTAAGAGTTGTGTTAAGGGTTGTGTTAAGGGTTGTGGTAAGGGTTGTGTTAAGGGTTGTGTTAAGGGGTTGAGTTAAGAGTTCTACCTACTCCTTTTCGGACACTATTACTCTTGTTTTGTTTATTATTTTGTATCTGTTTATATTTATTTTTATGTTCTAAGTAAAGTCTTTCATTCATTCATTGAATAACCTCAGCTCTCTCTCTCTCACCTGCAGAGCCAGACATCGAGCATCGCTGCTCTGCAGAGCTGCTCTCATGTCCTCGATCAGCTCCCTCAGACTCGCGTTTTCGTCCTCCAGCTTCAGGACTCGGTCCTCCGCTTCCTCCAGAGCCACTATCTCCTCATAGCACTCCTTGGTGCAGGACCCGAGCCTGCAGCCGGACCCGGACCTGCAGCCGGACCCGAGCCTGCAGCCGGACCCGGAGGAACCGACCGACAGCAGCGTCTCTCTGCGCCGCCTCAGAGGGCTCCTCAGGCGGATCTGAGTCTCGATGTGCTCGCTGTCCCTCTCCACCAGCAGCCGGCCGGTCTCGTACTGACAGCCCGCCTTGGTGCTGAAGAACCCGCACAGTTTGGCGTGGAAGTGTCTGAAGGTGAGCTCGCTGGGTAAGTTCTCCAGAACCCCGGAGCACTCTGCGTCCTCATCAGAGTCTTTGTTCAGTCCCAGAACTTCACACAGGATGTTAAAGTCCTCCACGGAGATCTTGCCTCCACCCTGGTAGTCCATGTGATGGAAGATCTCCTGCAGGTACTGGTCCAGTCCGGTAGCCAGGACTATGATCTCGTTCTCCACCCCCCGGTCCAGTCCGTAGTGGTAGGCCAGAGAGCTGACGACCCATTGTGTCCTGCGAGCTGGTCTGCCGTACGGATCACTGGAGTCCAACGAGTCCTGCATCATCATCATCTCCACTCAGAAACATCATATCTCCTCAAACTGTTACTTTGTTTCTGCAGCATCTCCACTGACAAACATCTTAGTTCCTCAAACTGTTACTTTGTTTCCTCTCCAGCATCCTCCTCTGTGCGTGTGATCCTGTTCATCCTCTCCAACAGACTGGAGGAGCTGAAACTGAAACGAGGCGTGTGTTAAAAACGAGCACATTTGAATTTCAAGCACTGCCCCCCAAAAAAACCCAGAACCAGAGGAAGAAGGGGTCCCTGTGACAAAGTGGGTGAGAAAACACCATTTGTACCATTTGTACCATTTGTACCATTTCATATTAATTTAACCATGCTTGTTTAGTCATTATTTATCCACAATTCCATCAAATGTAACTTGCAGACATATTCTATCCCGGGTTTGTTTGTGTTTGACAGTAAGTAAAACTTTGTGGTAAAATTAAAACACTGACCAGCATTGTTAAGTTTAGTTAAGTTATTCAGTTCATTTCTTTCTCTCATACTCATACTATGTGAAGAAAATAAAAAATAAATAAGTAAAAAAAAAAAAAAAGGAGAAAGTAAAAAAATAATAGAAAAAGGTAGAAAGAACATATATATTCATATATACAGTATATACATATATA
>CAKALU010033658.1:0-36007 GCA_916700995.1 Hozukius guyotensis | reverse complement strand
ACACTTGAGAATGTAAACATTCATACTGTGAGGTACGAACGGGCAACAAAGTCTGCGGAGGTTACGTGTTTTTTTAATGTTGACAGAAAGCGGAAGGTGTTAGTTTAAAGATCCAGGATTCAGCTGGGAAAACATTGTCAAGGTAGTTAGCAAAATTATAGGTGAGCAGCAGCCCTCTGGGAGACATTTTTAGCAGACGAGTCACACGAAAAGCTAAATCCATCACAGATCAGCCTCTCTTCAAGGAATTTGACAGAGATGCAGGTTTCTGAAAATAAGGTGCAACAGGTTAAAGTTTTTATTTATTCTATGTGCAATAAGAGCTCGCAATTCTAATGCACCATAAACTGTCTCTTGGTTTCTTAGCTTTTATCTGATCCCTATTCTTACTGCTGCTGTTTTTCTCACTTTTATCACATGAACCTAGTCTATATTGTGCATATAGTACCTTAAAGTCTTCAATTGTCTTTTTAATGTTTTTATGCTGCCTTGCTGCAAAAATAATTTCTTCTTATGGGACAATAAAATGATCTGAACTGAGCCAAACAGAGTACACATACAGAATGTATTTTACTGCTTGTTAACCAGCCATGAGATGCACTAAATATCTCTACAGTAATTCACCAGAGTGTGTTCCATTGGTTCCCATACATCACCGGAAAAAAATCTCATCCCACTCAAGCTCAGCTGGGGCGACAGGAGAATAAGATGGTGCTGCTCCATAGTTTATCATTTAACATATTTCACGTTTCTTTCACCTTTAGCGCTGCTCAATACCGTCTGACGGCTGACCTTTTAGTGGGAGAATGAGAAAGGCCTGTAACTGTAAGCACCCACTCACACACAAGCGAGGAGGAATAGGCGAGCGCACGCACTTCTTCTAAGGTCATAGCCCGAGGCGGTCAATGAGAGTGGGGAGCTTTTTTGTTTGCCAATACTTTCCAGCAAACAGTTTGACTCGGCTATATCCTAAAGATAAGCACGAGGAAGAACTTCTCCAATACATTGATGGAAATTAGGGCTGTCAATCGAGTCAAATATTTAATCGCGATTAATCGCATGATTGTCCATAGTTAATTGCAATTAATCACACATTTTGTATCTGTTCTAAATGTACCTTAACGGGAGATTTGCCAAGTATTTAATACTTTTATCAGGGTTAAATAACGCTCCAAATTTACACTACATTTTGGCGAGGAAAAACTGGCATGACCATTTTCAAAGGGGTCCCTTGACCTCTGACCTCAAGATATGTAAATGAAAATGGGTCCTATGGGTACCCACAAGTCTCCCCTTTACATACATGCCCACTTTATGATAATCACATGCAGTTTTGGGGTAAGTCATAGTCAAGTCAGCACACTGACACACTGACAGCTGTTGTTGCCTGTTGGGCTGCAGTTTGCCATGTTATGATTTGAGCATATTTTTTATGCTAAATGCAGTACCTGTGAGGGTTTCTGGACAATATTTGTCATTGTTTTGTGTCGGTAATTGATTTCCAATAATAAATATATAAATACATTTTGCATGAAGCAAGGATATTTGCCTACTCCCATGTTGATAGGAGCATTAATTACTTCACAAATCTCCCTTTAAGGTACATTTTGAAGTGATAAAAATATGTCCGATTAATTTGCAATGAATCCTGATTAAATATTTTAATCGATCGACAGCCCTAATATATTTACTACTAGGAATCAATTACCAACACAAAACAATAACAAATATTGTCCAGAAACCCTCACAGGTACTGCATTTAGCATAAAAAATATGCTCAAATCATAACATGGCAAACTCAAGCCCAACAGGCAACAACAGCTGTCAGTGTGTCAGTGTGCTGACTTGACTATGACTTGCCCTAAAACTGCATGTGATTATCATAAAGTGGGCATGTCTGTAAAGGGGAGACTCGTTGGTCCCCATAGAACCCATTTTCATTCACATATCTTGAGGTCAGAGGTCAAGGGACCCCTTTGAAAATGGCAAACAAATTTGCGTTAGCGCGTTATTATTGCGTTTACTTTGACAGCCCTAAAATGCATACACGCAGCCTAATACACACAAATTGTTGGATCAGTTTTGATGTTAAAATGAAAATATGACACTTCCTAACCTCACCACAACCTCTGCTTTATATTTATGCTAACCTGATTTAATGGGGCCTTTGACACAGAACCATTGTTGCAGCACCTAAACATCCAGACACACAAGCAGGCAGGTAAACAAAGGCAGAAACATTCACATCAGCTGCACACACACAGTCACACACACACAAACTCACGACGAGCACAGAAAACACACTCAGAGCTGTGTGCATGCTGCTCCAAAATCCTGCAGAGAGGAACATTAAGTCATACAAACACCTTGAGTGTCAGCCTTGGCTGTGAAAGGGGGAAGATGGATGGTCTTTAGGCCCTGCTGCTCAGGCAGTGATGAATGACCAGATAATTTCCAGGCCACACACACATAAACTGGCGCACACGAGGGCTCACACACCAACACACATCTGTACGAACACTTGCAAAAATACACTAAAAAGCACATCTATTTAAACATTCAAAACAACACACACAACTGCCTTTGTACCTTACATATCTGCACAGGACAGACACACACAATACACACAATGCACACCGTCTCCTGCAGTCCACGTAGTCGGCTATAAGTTTCCATTCTCTGCCCACTGATGACTGACTGCTCACAGTAAAGAGATCCCACAAGAGTCCATTGCTGTTCCACTGACTCAAAATAGACAGATGGAGGCTGAGGATATTGGTTCGATATAATAATAAAAAAAAAAGATGGACAATTACATAGAGGTGTTTTATGGTCTCTCAGGAGATGCTGGGATGAGGAAGGATGGAGGGAAAAAAAGTGTGCCCTAGACTTAGGAAGCATTTTCACTTTATTTTATTAGACTGCAGCAAAATTAGTATAAGGTTGAAACAACAAAAAGGGCCAGGATGATAATCACAGCCATCAATATTTTATGTTTTTTATTCTCTTTTTCTTTTTTTTTTCATCAATAAAGCACTACTGTACCATGTCTGACAATAGTACAATTACTGTGAACCAACAAGACCATCATTAACAGGGCAGCCAATTATGTCCTGCTGTGTAGGATTTAATAGGAATGGCACAAATAAGGAAGGCGTTGCTGTTATTTCGCAGTGATGGAGGAAGTATTCAGATCCTTTACTTAAGTATAGGTAACAATACCACACTACACTACACTATACGAATACTCCTTTACAAGAAAGAGAAATCTTATACAGGATTATTTTCAGCTAAATATACTTAAAGTATCAAAAGTAAAACTACTCAATGTAGAAAAATGGCCCCTGTGAGTGTTGTAGTTAAACAATAGCTCATGACAGGCTGTGGTATGTTGCTAATTGGTACATTCCAATTTAAATAGTTTTTTATTAATAAACAATAATGTTCCTTCTGCTTTGGAACGTACAACACAGGCTAATGTTATATTGATTTCCTGATTTGGCTCTTTATTTACATTATTGTATGTTGCCATTTATTGTGCAACCTCTGAAAAACTGTCCAGCGTCAGTATAGGATGACTTTGATAACTGCTTGTACTGGGCTCACCTTTTTTTTTTGTTAGGTGGAGGTGTGTTGCTTGGCGTGCGAGGATGTGTCTCCACTCTTCTCCGATTCCAGACTTTTGGTTGTCAATCCATTTACGACCATAATCTCTCTTGTGTCAAGACCTGCATCAGATAGTTTCTAAATGGTGGTGCTGCGGAGGCAGTGATAAGTGTATTTCAGCTGGGCAACCTTGTCGAACCTCCTCTTTACGTCGTTTAGCAGGTGGATTTTTTCCTGGAGATGGGCATTGCTCAATCCGCTCCTCCATAGAAGTTAATGCTTCCATTTTGTGGCGGGTTTTGGCTGCAAACTTTGATGTTAATTTGTATCTGTAACCTGTTCCGTGTTGGCGGAAGTGATTCCCCGTGATCGCTAAGCAACCATGAGTCTAACATTTTTTTTCTCAGACGTGGTATGTGGGTATTTGTATCACAGCTATGAACCAATCCGATTGCTTGATTTAAGCTACCTGTTTGATAATATAAATGTATCATTTGATCATTATAATTGATGAATTAATGTGTAAGTAATTATTTTATGATTGTAGTTGGCTGAGGTTATACGTATAGGCCTATGTATTGTGTTTTACATATACATCATGTATTTTGTATGTAAAATCATAATCTGCAAAGTAATTATAACTAAGAAATACATTTTGTGTAGTACAGTACAATAGTATAGTACAATAGGGGCTGCAATGTGGTGCAGTGGTCGCCTCACAGCAAGAGGGTTGCAGGGTCGAATCCGGCTCGGGGCCCTTCTGTGTGGAGTTTGCATGATAGCGTGGGTTTTCTCCGGGTCCTTTGACTTCCTCCCACGCAGGTTAGGTTAGGTTAATTGTTGTGGGTAGGTGTAGGTGTGAATGTGAGCGTGAAAGGTTGTCTGTCTCTATGTGTCAGCCCTGTGATAGTCTGGCGACCTGTCCAGGGTGTACCTCGCCTTCGCACAATATCAGCTGGGATCGGCTCCAGCCCTCCCGCGACCCTGAATAGGATAAGTGGTTACAGATAATAGATGGATGGAATAGTACAATATTACCTCTGGATTGTAGTGGAGTAAAGCGGCATGAAATGGACATACTTAAAGATACTGCGAGGAACTTTAATTTAATGTTGATTTTGGCAGTCCCTGTGGACAAAAGCGGTAGGGTTTTTGAGCACCAGTCCCTTTAGAAAAATTCTCATTTTACTGCAGCAGAGTCTGACAGTCCTGGTTCTGGTTCTTCCGTGCCTCCCTTCCCTCCAACGGGCCCAGCAATAAGGCCTGGGAACCAACAGCGTGGTGTTGGCGGAGCAGTGAGGTGAAGCTCTGCTCCTGGCTGGAGGAGGAGCCGCTGCTGACGGGCGCGGATCTCTCCACCTCCCACCAGAGCTCCGACTGCAGGTCGAAGGCGGCAGTGAAGCCGGATCTAGATCTGTCCGTGGTGGACTAGTTGCTGCCGGAGTTTCTGGTGAACCTGCGTGATTTTGTCTGATTTTGCACAGAATCCGACCCGGTGGCACCGATGACAAGCATAAAGAATAACTATATAAAAATACCCAATCTTCTCAATGATGGTCTCCTTTACTTATGGAGGTCATATAGGCATCAGTATTAAATTGAGACTGTTTCATAACCAGTTAAAAGTTCCTCACAGTAACTTTAAAGTACAAGTACCTCAAATTTGTACTTGAGTACAGTACTTGAGTAAATGCACTTTAGTCACATTCCACCGCTGTTCTTCCAGCACAAATAGAGCTAATGCTTTATATTTCCTGCACAGCCCATGACTTACATTATTGTACGATTCTGCATCTGAAGATTCACATCCAGCGGCGTTGTTCAGCTCCAGTGCAGGAAGTAGAGTGCCCTTTATGAAGTGAAGTGGAAAGTCGGGTTGTGGAGGTCTGGCTTGTTGATGTGCATGTAGCACTTTCATCTGTCATTCAAGAGACTGGAGTTTGCTTCCTCTCACTGTCACGCTCCACCAGTTAATGTTGGCTTTGTACAACCATGACCTCTGTCTTTCCTGAACCTCGTGTTTCAATCTCTCAAACCCAACCATACCTTGACCATTGATTATTTGCCATAACTATGACCTTTCCCTGACCTTAACCATGCCATTTGCAGGTATTTTAGAAAGAAATATTTGTTTTTAAAAAATTTGGCATTTAATATTAAAAGCGTTGTCATTGAATGTAATTTGGTTTTGCAGATTCGTCCAATATCACTGTTCTATTTTGGCAATATGGTTATCTTGCATATTAAAATACTTTATTACAACTGTGCTGTTGTACAATTACAGTAATCCACTGTTTTAAAAGTACAGGAACCCACTTTAATTCCAAATATGAACTTGATGCTACTCAGTAGTCAGTAATTTACTGTATTAATAAATACATTCTTTTAAATACTAATACTAAACATTGAAGTGTCAATCCATAAGATTTCAGTCCTGGTTGATTTAGCGACACCATGCTTACTGTTGGTAACAGCAACTGTGGTTTAATACTACAGGTCCCAGAATACTGGGGGCAGCAAAACACTATAAACTATTGTTTTAATAAATAAGTCAGAAAATAATTGGCCCTTTTCCATCAGTCTTCGGACAACCGTGATCTAATTTTAGGCTGCTCATGGCATGAGTCTGCGAACAGCGAAAGTGAAAGTAGTTGGTTACCTCGCTCTTCATCTAACTGCTCACTGTGGCTGATCCTTCTTTTTCCATTACTCTTTGCATTAGTTAAAACTGATCCCCTTTAAAAAATGACGAAAATGACCGTTGTCTTGTTTTGTAGATGCATTTTTGATGAACGATAACGGTCAGAGTTAAACTCACTGACAAAGACATTGCATTTCCTGTGACTACTTCATAATAAAAGTCAACTTGTCTTTTGCCAGTAAATGTTCGGTTGGCATCAGCAGCAGCGGGAACACGCTACAGACACTCAGTTCTAATACTGCAAATATATAAATATTGCAATACTTTCATCAGTGGGCCAAAGACTCAATCACCATTGTGAAACCACATTCGGCAATAGATAGTGACTCAACAGACATGTATTTAAATACAACTATTCAAGATTATTGCTTTAAAGGAACAGTGTGTAATATTTTGGTGGATCTATTAACAGAAATGGAATATAATATTCATAACTGTTTTCATTAGTGTATAATCACCTGAAAATAAGAATAGTTGTGTTTTCGTTAGCTTAGAATGAGCCCTTCATATCTACATAGGGAGCAGGTCCTCTTCACAGAGTCCACCATGTTGCTCCGCCATGTTTCTACAGTAACCCAGAACTGACAAACCAAACACTGGCTCTAGAGAGAGCCATTAGTGTTTTAAAGTTACCTGAAGGCCAACGTAGTTCTCTGACACGCTTGTGAAACTGCGGTAACGTGAGCCGCAGAGTGCAAAATCGTGGTACCGCCAGCCTACAGTTATTTTTTATTATTAGATGTATTCTTGTATTAAATGCATGAAGTGCATACCTGTATATGGTGGAGAGACACATAAAGTGGCCTACTTGAAAATACTTTACAGAGTTCTCATAAATCTTTTAAAACATTTTTGCGATGTTGTTTATCTCCCCGTCACTGGTGAGAGAAAATGTGAAAACAAACTCTTTCTTCTGGAATTTCGGGCAATTTAGGGTGAATATTTGACACATAAAAAACACAATTTAAACCTCTTGGCTCAGAAGTTAGATCGAGGACAGATTGAAGTTACACAATGGCTGCACTGCTGAAGGGTTTAGTATCTGCTCTACATTTGTTCTGAATGTAGATAGGAAAAAAGAAATGTGGTGAGAAAAAAAGAATAATTGGGTGCCTTGCGACTCACTTGAGGGGGAGGTATTGATTATGGTTGTTACTGCTATGCTTTTAACAAAATAGTTTTTATTTCTGATTGATATGACACAGTGGTTCATGGAAACTTTAACTTTTCTTACTGTTTTTAACTCAGTGTGTGTTTTTTTATTTCCTGGGAGAAAGGTTTGTTTGGAATAAGTAGACAAAGCGCTGCTGTTGGTAGTTAACATGAGCAGTGACAGCCACCATGACTGAGGAGACAAAGAAAAGAGCACCGCCTACAGAAACCCAAACTTCATCAACACAAACTGTGATTGACAGATGATCTCTGGGAAGTGCAGTGCAGGAACACCCCAGTAATGAGCACTTAGCACCTCAGATGGAGCCCAAAAAACAAAAAGATTTCATGGATTACCACTTTAAAGACAGCTCACGCTCGCTGAGGCTCCAGTCAGGAAATGTAAAGGAGATGGAATCGGTGAAGTGAGAGGAGTGCTGGGACGGTTGTTGAGAGTATTCACATGGTTGGGCTTGTCACTTTCCTGTCTGGCCTCCCAGCCTCTCTGACCCTCCCCCCTGTGTTTCCTCCTCTGCCTGGGATGATGGGAGATGGCGACTAAAAGGGTGATCGCTCACAATGTGTGTGTGTGTGTGTGTGTGTGTGTGTGTACGTGTGTTTGATGACGTGTATGCATATGTTTTTCAGTGAGTCTGTTTAGTTTAGTTTATTGTTTATTAGGATCCCAATTAGCTGATGTCATGACATCTAGGGCTGGGACGATACACCTATCTCCTGATTGGATACTATCACGATACTTGGGTGCCGATTTGATATGTATTGCGATTTTTAAGTATTGAGATTCAATATTATGATTTATTTAACTTTTTAACACTAGACCATGGGAAAAATTAGAATCATACACTTCTAGGGACTTTTAATTTGGAAAATATCTAAATGAATACAGTAAAAATGTTTGATTTTCAGCAAGTATGTAGTCAGAAATGTCCTGAAGTCTAATATATCAGTCATTGTCAGGAATTATTTATTGATTAGAGGTAGTCTTAATTTATAAGGGACATGTAATGTTTTATACTTCTGGTGAATATAATCCAATCAATCTTATTCCCATATGTATTTTGTATATACAGTGCCTTTTGTTAACACCTTATTTTGAAAACCGGACGTAGTCACACGTGTATACTTCCGCTAACTTCACCAAGTCCGTTGCTAGCACTCCTGTCAGCTCCGTTCTCTTTATACATCCATGGTCAGCTCCATCGAGACCGTTTGAATTTGAAAAAGTTTTGAAAACATTTAACATAAATGTCAGTATATGGGTGCTCTACAGTTGTAGCGTCGGCTGATTTGACCAAGGAGATGAGAGTGACGGCTGGCTTGACCGCACGTTACCACAAAATGTTTCCGTGGGCCTTTGATATATAACAATGCATCATATTTAATAAGTTGATCATATGTTTAGCTTGTAAAATCAAAGTAACTATTAACTACAGCTGTAAAATAAATGTAATAGAGTAAAAAGTATTACCTCCTACCATTAATATTTACCTCTTAATTGTAGTGGAGTAGAAGTAGCATGAAATTGAAATACTCCTAGAAAAGATAAGTTATTTGTTCTACGGTTGTGTTGTTCTAAGGATGATTTTAGCAGCGTATGACAACCTTTCATCACATTATTTTTTTTGTTATTTATTTTTTATGTCTGTTTTTGAATAATAATAATAATAATAATAATAATAATAATAATTATTATTATTATTATTATTATTATTAGTACTGTTTTTTTTAAATGTGAAAACTAATAAAAAAAGTGGAAAAAAAATAGAAATACTCAAGTAAAGTACAAGTCCCTCTAAATTGTACTTAAGTACAGAACTTGAGTCAATGTACTTAGTTACTTTCCATCACTGGTATATTGCCCTTTTGTGTGTGTGCGTGTGGTTGTTTATCTCTGGCCTGTCACCGGTCTCAGGGTGCTGGAGACACCCGATCTGTAACAGGTGGATACACTCCAGCACACACACACACACACACACACACACACCCTGCAGAATGTAAAACAGCTTGGCTTGCATCCATCAGTCTATTGCGCCGATCCCAGCACCATTATCTATGTGTGTGTTTGTGTGTGTGTAAGTGCATGATTGCATGTGCATCTGACGTGGGCATGTTTCGATCCTAATGAGTAACCATGTACTATTTGTCTTTCATTGTGTGTGTGTGTGTAGGGGGGGATTAAGCATGCAAATAAATCATAACTGCGCTGTTTGTGAATTCAGCAGAGGTTTTGTCTCCGTGTCAAGGTGCAAAGATCTACACGCACTCATACAGATGCTCTCTCTGTCTATCTCTCTCACACACACACACACACACACACACACACACACACACACACACACACACACACACACGCTATGCCTAGTTAGCGTAATGACACATCGGAGGGCCATCAACTGTCCAGGAAGATAAACAGTAGTGACTGGAGGGCCCATTACTCCCAGTCATGCCTGAAGGAACACATTTTAGATGCTCCATCATTACCGACCGTATTAAGCTACAGTAAAAACCAGGAACAGTGAAGCAATTGGCTGTTTTCTGTCTCTGAGGAATACTGTAAAGTTTTGAAGGATAAACTGCTTAATTTGCTTGTACTTTCTACAGTCATCTGCAGTGCTTATTTGCTTACTGTTGGTATATAGTCAGTGGTACTGGATGCCAAATAAGATTTAAGATGTAGAAACTACTGTGTCTCGTTGTTTGAGGTAGAGCTGCAACGATTAATTGATTAGCTGCCTGTCAACTGTTAAATTAATCGCCAACTGTTTTCGATTAATCGGTTTGAATAGGTTTTTTAAGAAAAAAAAGTCAAAATTCTCTAATTCCAGCTTCTTAAATGGGAATATTTTCTGGTTTCTTTACTCTTCTATGACAGTAAACTGAATATATTTGGACAAAACAAGACATTTGAGGGGGTCATCTTGGGCTTTGGGAAACACTGATTGACATTTTTCACCATTTTCTGACATTTTATAGACCAAACAACTAATCCATTAATCAAGAAAATAATGACAATGAAAATAATAGTTAGCTGCAGCCCTAGTTTGAGGTAAACATCGGGCAGTGCCAAAGTTTGTAGCAAGAGTGCTAGTTGTTAGGTTGGTAGTGTTCTTCAAAAACACGTTTTGTGTTTTGTTGAAATTCTCATTGCATTCCGGCAGCAATCAATAAATCAAATGCTCTGACACAAAAAGAAAAAGATCCCGTAGGTCCTATCTGTGGCTGTCGCAGGACTACAAGCCCGTTCAATCATTTCATTTGGCCCAAATAAAATGATTGGACGGACTGCCTTCCTGCCTTTCAGCTGTGGGTACTAACAATAGCCATGTCCGTTGTTTACATACATTATGATGAGTTTACGTTCATAATGATAATTTTTGGGAGATTGGCTTGGGAGGGAGGCCTGAAGGGATGGACTATCAGTGTTGGTTGTGATTTTTCAGTTGGATAATTTTAAGAATGTAGCGTACTCTTGCTAGAGATTACTGACCCTATCTTTAAAGTAATAGTTCAACATTTCAACAGTAAATGTAAGGCTACAGCCAGCAGCCGTTTAACTTAGCTCAGGATAAAGACTGTAAATAGAAGTAAACAGCAAGTTCTGTCCAAAGTTAAGTACATAAATAAATAAATCTAACAAACAAGATATACTGCATTAATTTAAAGGTGCTAAATGCGAGATTGGGAGCATTTGTATTGCCTCCGCACAGCTCTCAATATGACAACAACTGAGCCGTCGGCTCGTATCTAACGGTGCTAACAGTGAAAACAAAGGCAGCACTACCGACAGAGCTAACAGTGTTAACCAGAGGGGGAAAATTAGGGTGGGTGCTACGCTTCCACGACGGCGCCATCGGTTGAGTTGGCGTTATTAGCTGTAACAATTGTTTAAACTCTATTACTCATAACCTAGATATTCCCCAGGACATTAAGATGTTAATTCACAATTGCTGTAATTAACACCATGCAAGTTAAAGTCAGATTTTTAAAAATAGTTTTTTTTATATATTTCCAGAGAGACGGAGGACGGAGATGGAGAGACTTTACAAATTCTGAGAAGGTAGGTTTACCCTCCCTTTATTTGACCACAACAGCAACAACATCTAGCATTTTCACTGGATGGCATTTAAAGATATTTTTTATTTATTTAACTCCATCAGTCAGGTTATTTCTGCCTCCAGAGCAGCTCTGAGACATATTGGTGTAAATAAATAAATCGGCATTTTTCTGTTTTGAAAAACAGAGGTGATTTTAGTGGTTAAAAAAAACAACACACCAGTGTCAAAAGAAGAATATAAAACCACTGATGTGTTTGTCACAGTCAAGCTGCTGCTGTCTCTTCTACTGCAGCTTTGTCTCTGAAATCACAGGCTCACACTGTTTCCAGCAATCTATTGAAAACCGCTTGCAGCAGATACAGTCGCCTTGACTAAAGTAATACATCATGTTGAATAGCACTCGTTCTCATGTAAAATAAAATAATTGTATCATATAATTAATATATTATCCTCTCTTGACCCATCCTAGCCTTGCCTTTTGTGTGAGTGTGTGTCTGTGTGTGTACAGGTGTAATTTTTTGATGGTGTTGTCTGTAATGTTTAGAGGGGTTGCTTTTATTGATGGAACAGCAGCTGCAGTCTCAGCAGTTCTGCTGCCTCTAAAACCTGGCAGGACAGCTCTTATCCGGGCTGGAGGACACTGATGCTACTCAGCTACTGTGTCTGCACAGATTCTTGTCCCGATAGCTCAATGTTTTTTTTCCCCAGCAGAGAAACCAGTGTTTGGGGAATTTATTGGAAAATTAAGTAAGGGTGGTGTATTGTTTGTTTTTTGGCAAGAGCAGGAGACATAGTATACTAGCATGCGGCAGAGTGCACTGAGTCTGCAGCTACAGTAAAAGTGTGTGAGTGTCTGCAGTTGTGTTATCCGGTAGAGGGTATTTAGGAATGTCTTTGAACACACCTCTGGTATCAGACGCTGCTGTCGGCTGCTAAAACAAACAGATTGAGGCTCAACTTTGTAAGAGGATTTGAGGAAGAGTCACGGAGCATTTAGATTCGTCACCAAACTTTTCTCCCTTGTTTGGGTAAACCTCTCCGCTATCTGACAGCCTGTGAATAATTATCTCCCTGAGAAAACTGAGAGGAAAACATAAAGCTCTGTCTTTCAAAACAGGTTCAGATCCAAATGAGCCTAATCTACATTTGAGTCTACTATAGATTGTAATTACAGATATCTTTTATCTTTTAGTGTAGCAGTTAGAGTCGACCAATTAATGGTTCAAAACCATAATTACTGATCCCATGGCAACACATTCTCACTCTTAAATTGTCAATACTGCCGTTTGGTCAGTGCCCCTCGGCATCGGGGATTGATGCACGGGGTACCTCTCTTACGTTACTTTTAGACGAACCAGAGACGGCGTGTCAATATACGCTCGTTACATGCGTGTCCTTTCAAAATAAACTTCTGTTTTCACAGGACGTTAGGTTTAAGCAACACAACCACTTAGTCAGAGTCAAGGCCTATGGAAATATGATGCGTTGACGACGAGTGACCCAGCCTCCTTCAATAGGCCTTGGTTAGGGTTAGGAAACGGTCGTGGTTAACTTCACCGACTAACGAGTCACGTGACTCACGGGACTGACGATACCAATGAGTCACAGGACTAATGACTGACGTGACAAAATAAGTCAATGTTACTTTTAGTTTCACAAACAGCGGTCTCCTGGTTGAAAGTCTTGTGTTTGTCTGCCCCATCCACCACCACTCCCGCCCGCCCTTAGCAGATTCTCACGCTATTAATACTACATCACTTGCTCCGACCGTCGAATAATGCCGCGGTCGGAGTTAGTTGAAAAGCTCGGTTCGTCACATACTGTCACATGGCAGTGGGCGAATCTGCTTGCTTTTAATTTAGCCTATGGAGCCAATGGATTCCTTAGGTTTTCTAGTTTCATATGATGTTAATATCTTCACTCTAGCTTTAAATCTGAGCCCACTACAACCTCCGAAAGATCGATTAATGCGTTAAAGAAATTAGTGTTAAAACGGATATGTGCTAACGCGTTAGCTCGTTGCATCTTGTAGATTGATGCTGGTCAATTTCTTTATGCACCTGACTAAAGAAAGACAATATACTGTCATATAGTCATTTTGAGCAAAGCTCCAATGGAGTTTCATATCACCCATATTTTCAGTGATCTGGAACATCGACACAATCAAAGGACTTCAGTCTACACTAATTATTTCACAACAGTAAACGTGGCAGGTTTTGGAAAAGTGATTACAACAAAATGGTAAATTGCATCACAAAATGAACATCACAGACTGATGATACTGAACAGTGTAAGAGAGACGGTTGTGTTTTCCTTTAAAATGCAGAGTTGGGCGTCTCATATCAGAGGAGCCTTCAGTCGTCACTTTTTTTATTTATTCATCTGATTTCCTCTTGCCTTGTTTGGTTTTCAGTGCATGTTTGGATATTTTGATCACATCTGTGCTGTCTGAAGCGCTAAATGATGATCAAGCTGTGAAAAAGAACAAGAGCTGAAGGCACAGTGGACAGTTTAATTATATCAACTTAATTATAAGGGAGTATAATTAGTGTGAAATATTACAGTAGCCGTCTGCCTCACACCGTTATCATTTTGAATCTCAGGATATTAATGTGTACGTCTGTGGAAACTGGGTCAGTTTGGGCTATATTTCCAAGGTAACAGAGGTCACAATTACTTACTTCATCAATATCCTTTTTGGCGGGTCTCCCAGAATATATCAGCTTGTATACGTCAGGTTTTATGGACCAAAATGTTTTCGTCTTTTCTCACCAAAGACATCATATTATCCATCAAGCGTATGAGGCACAGCGGAGCAATTAAGAGCTGGAGGCTTCATTTAAAGTGCGCCACATGTGCAGATTCTCCGTCCATTAAGTCTGCTTCCTGATAAAAATGGACTGATAGACTATCATATAAGTCAGATTTCAATCATGAGGTATTTGAGCTGCATAGCTCTGGATAAGAATAGATGAATCTGTTTACCATCTTCTAAACAATTTATGGCTGTGCAGCGTCGGCAAAGTGGATGTTTAACAGCACAAATCAGGATATATCTCAGCTCTGACCGTTCTTTATCTCCGTGCAAAGAGGCCGCAATAAACTTTAAAACACATAAACATTAACGTTAATTTATCTACGGAGCACATTTGAAAACAAGAAAGCGCTTTTACAGAGAACGTTTTTGAAGATGATTTTAAAATATAGTCTGATAAATACAAGAAAGTAAAGTAATAGGCAAGGAGAATCATTGATTAATAAAAATATGACCAATCAAGTAGTCATAACATTAGTCAACTAGAATTAGCGCCTTGCAGTTGTATGCCTTCACTAACCAGTCAAGTTGCAGTTTATATCCATGTCTGTAAATCTTCACTTCATCATTTTATCCTGTTAAACATTTGTGTGAAATTGTCATAATTAGGATATGAATTCTTGATTTATGGTCAAAAACACGTTTTGTGAGGTTACAGTGACCTTGATCTTTGACCTCCAAAATCTAATTAATTCATCTTTGAAATCCAATTGGACTTTTTTTTATAAAATTTGAAGAAATTCGCTCTTGGCGTTCCTGAGATAACAAGAGAATAGTACAGACATAAGGTCACAGGGACCTTAACATTCGACCACCAAATTCTGATCATTTCATCCTTCAGTCCAAGTGGACATTTGTGCCAAATTTGAAGAAATTCCCTCTAGGCGTTCCTGAGATATCACGTTCACGAGAATGGACCGGCCACGGCTGTCGGCGGCGCGGACAGATAAAAAGCTGAAGGACAAAAAGGATGAGACGTCCCATTGTTAACAAATACCACAACACCTGCAGCTACCCCCAAACCCATTTGTACTTCATACTGAAAACATAAATCTTTATAAGCAGGTCACACATATATATAGTTTCATTTTTCAAAAAGACTCCGTAGATTCCAAAAACAGCTGGGCACTAAAGTTTTTTTTAGCAAATGTGACTCAAACAGAAGGAAATGGTGTATTTTTCAGGGACTATTTTCGACCAAGGACTAATACGTGCTAGTGAGTATTCATGGCAGCAGGACAGTGTACATAATGTATACGTGGGAGTGACTCAAAATAAACTACAGTGTTCATGGTAATGAAGGAACACGTCACCCAGTGTAACAATGTGTCTCATTGATGTGTTTTTAATCATTTTTGGACAACGATGGAGCTCTGTGGCTCAGAGGAATGAGATATATCAGGATGCACACACAATGCTTGTTATAAGAAATGGGGCCGTCAATCAATTAAAATATTTAATCACGATTAATCCCATGATTGTCCATAGTTAATCGCGATTAATCGCAAATTAATTGCACATTTTTTATCTGTTTAAAATGTACCTTAAAGGGAGATTTGTCAAATATTTAATACTCTTATCAACATGGGAGAGGGCAAATATGCTTGCTTTATGCAAATGCATGTATATATTTATTATTGGAAATCAATTAACAACACAAAAAAATGACAAATATTGTCCAGAAACCATCACAGGTACTGCACTTAGCATGAAAAATATGCTCAAATCATAACATGGCAAACTCAAGCCCAACAGGCAACAACAGCTGTCAGTGTGTCAGTGTGTTGACTTGACTATGACTTGCCCAAACTGCATGTGATTATCATAAAGTGGGCATGTCTGTAAAGGGGAGACTCGTGGGTACCCATAGAACCCATTTACACTCATATATCTTGAGGTCAGAGGTCAAGGGACTCCTTTGAAAATGGCCATGCCAATCTTTCCTTGCCAAATTGTAAAGCGTTGTTATTATCACGTTAACTTTGACAGCCCTAATCTATATATATATATATATATAATATTATTCTATTGCAAGCCCATTTTTAAGTGATTAAACAAGTAAACTCACCAGCTCTATTTTGGATCACATGTATGCGCCGAAGCAGCTTGATGAATCGATGAATTTGCATCAGATCCAAATAACATTAACCTTATTTCACCCGAGAAACTCCAATCTCACCTCTGTCTGACCTGTAATTTAACAAGTCATTCTGCTCCTGCTTTCTCGCTTTCTCTCCCCCTTTCTTTCGCTCTTTCTCACTCTTTCATCCACACAAACACTCCACCCTCTCTCTCTCTCTCTCTCTCTCTCTCTCTCTCTCTCTCCTTTTTCTCTAAATGGCTGTCATGAGTCATGCAGTACATTTAAATGTTAAATACTAAGGTGGAGGTCATGAGCCATTTCCCAACACATTACCGGCTAATGGTTCATATCTTAATAACCTTACCAGTCTGGTCATATTCTCCTGGGTGGATATTAAGACCACAGAGTTTGAATGGAAAGCACTGGAGCTGTGTGACTACGGCTTTCACTGCGGAGATTGATCGTCAAAGTGAAAGTTGTTTGTTGCGGGAGACAGATTAGCTCTGCTGAGATGAGGAAATGCTCTTTGGAAGGAGAGAAAATATTCTGACACCGTATAATAGAAGGAACAACAGTCTGGGAGAAGTTTTACTCGGCTGTACACACACATGCACCACCTGGGGAGATGATGATCTGTGTCCCTGCAGGAATTGTCTTGGGACGTTAGACAGCTTAGTTAAAAACAGATCAGTGTCTATTAAGCTGTAACAGTAAACAACATGACAATCTGAAGTCAAGGGGGAACATAAAAGAATAACAGGTTCCACAAACATACACTTTTTTTTTTTTTACATTATAGTATGTGTATATGTGTGTGTGCTCATGTTTTTGTGTGTATTAATCGGTGTGTGCACATACTGTATAGTCTACACAGACATCTGTGTGTGTGTGTGTGTGTGTGTGTGTGTGTGTGTGTTCCGACACATTATTGGAAATGCAGCATTGCCTGTCTCAGACTCACCCACACTGCCTTTAGCGAGCCATCAATTTGCCGGCTTGTACTATGCAAGCCAGAGTGTGACAGCCCGGCTGTTACAGACTGCTCCAGTGCTTACTTAGGCTATTAGAGATCAATCAATAGATACATAAAAACCTCACCAAGTGATTGATTAAATTCACAGTTCAGGATTTTCATCATTATCTCTATATAACACATACTGACAAAGAATGTTTATTGATAAGACGTGAAAGCCAATTGATCGTTCCATTTTGGACTGAAAGCGACTACCGGACAGCAGTAAAACATCTGTCTACAAAGTGCCGTTCAAAATTAAAACTAAATTATTTCTAGTCTGTAGTCATATTTAATTTCTCTACCTAAATGGCCTGTGTTGAACAATAAAAATATTGTAAATATGTACGTATACTGTTATAACTATTTACTTACTTATTTATTTATTGAACATTTTTTGCACGACTGCTTCCCAGAGGAGCATAAAGTGAGTGATGGGCACACAGTAAATGGAAGTTAGAAAAATCCAGCACACAGATTTTGAAAGCAATCTCAAACGTTTTCATGTCAAAGACCTCCAAAATCGATGTACAATAGACCACAGACCATGGATGTAAAAGAGGTTGTACCCTGTGCTTTTGCTCTGCGTGTTAGTAAATAGCCAACAACTACATTAAATTCTGTCTATGTCGTGCTACTAGCGCTACTAGCTACTGGCCGATAGCCGGTTGTTTGGGAACAGAGACGTTAATACATCCAGCGTGGTACAGGCTTACAGCATACAGCCCATGGGTGTATTATAAGATAATAAAAGTGATGAATAACAGCCAATATATCCATTATTACAGCCGCATACAGCTAGCAGGAAATGTCTCTGGCTGACCTTACAGTTAGTGATACTATATCTTATGTATTTCTAAAAGGCGTTACATGTGGCCAGAGGACATAATTAAGAAAAAAAAGTATTGTGTGTCCTCATGGTTCTGATATCTTCAGGCACAGACTACTAAGTAACTACACACACATGATGGTACATTATATCCCAATTTGTGATCGCTCATCTTTGCACTTTAGTGCAACACATATCAATGCAGACAATGTGTAGTATGTTAGAGAAGTGTCTTTGTTTTAAGCCTGCTGCCAGAAGGCAGCCTACTGATCCTCACAGAACTGAAAGCGACTAACAGGACAGCACTTTCTCTGTGTGAACAGTGTGTGTGTGATACTATAAGATCATTGTGTATATGTGTGTGAGTTTCCCAGCATGCCTTGACAGCCCAGCTCTAATGGATGGCATCTTCAGATGTGTAAAGGTGAACAGAAGTCCGACTGGAGTTTCACTCTGCAGTTTGTCACTACAAATTGCTTGGTGTGTGCATGAATGTACAGTATGTTTGCTTCTCAGTGTGCGTGTGTTTGTGTGCTCAAAACAGCAGCCTGGAGAGCTGAGCAAAGCTGTGCTGTGTTGAGCACACAAACACACGTACACTGAGAAGCAAACATACTGTACATTCATGCACACACAAAGCAGTTTGCTGTATGTACATGTACGTATGATTTGTCCTGTGTCTTCTGCGTCTGTGCTGAAAAGAGGAGCAGCCAGCTTGATTTCAGCTTCCAGTTGGGCTCATGGCCTTTGAAGAAATGAAGTGTCTACTTGCTTCTTACTCACGCTGTGCCTTTAATCTCCCCAAAAATACACACTCTCACACACACAAACAAAAAGCCACACAGCTCCAAAAAATCATTTTAAAAGGGATGTTCAAAATAGCCAAATGCCCAGATAATCGTTGTGTTCTTATGAAGTCATATTTTCAGGGGATAAACTTCTTAAATTAGCAACTTGCTGAAAGTCTCGAAGGTACCAGTGCTGAATGTCTTCACTTCATACTGAAAACTCTTTGTGCAGCTCCCTCTGGGTGTGCTTGAGAAATGTCAGGAAACTGAATCCTCTCATTGTCATTGCAATGTAGATACTGTACAAGATTTTTACACTCTCAAAAACTAGGGCTGTCAATCGATTAAAATATTGAATCGCAAATGAATTGCACATTGTTTATCAGTTCAAAATGTATCTTAAAGAGAGATTTGTCATGTATTTCATACTCGTATCAACATGGGAGTGGGCAAATATGCTTGCTTTATGCAAATGTATGCATATATGTATCATTGGAAATCAATCAACAACACAAAAAAATGACAGATATTGTCCAGAAACCCTCACAGGTACTGCATTTAGCATAAAACAATATGCTCAAATCATAACATGGCAAACTGCAGCCCAACAGGCAACAACAGCTGTCAGTGTGTCAGTGTGCTGACTTGACTATGACTTGCCCCAAACTGCATGTGATTATCATAAAGTGGGCATGTCTGTAAAGAGGAGACTCGTGGGTACCCATAGAACCCATTTTCATACTCATATCTTGAGGTCAGAGGTCAAGGGACCCCTTTGAAAATGGCCATGTCAGTTTTTCCTCGCCAAAATTTAACGTAATTTTGGATCGTTATTTAACCTCCTTCGACAGTATGACATGGTTGGTACCAATAGACCAACCCTATCAAAAATACTTTCACACCAATTACAAAACAACTCAATGATATATTATTCATGCCTATTGTCACTAAAATATATGAATTGTATGTCCCCATGTTTCCAAAAGTTATGATGCCTGCTGGCGTAAGACTATGTTCACCATACCATGGCCCAGAAACGTTTCTCAGTAATAGAAAATGAAGTGAGAAATTAAGAGAAATTAGGGGTTGATTATGTCCTAGACGCACTTAAAGTAATTAACATACCAAATTAATTACTGTATAGACTCTGAGTGTCTATGAGTGTTTGCACTGCTAAACTGCTTTAATAATTACATTATTTTATCTTCAAATATTCTAGATAAACACAATTAAATCTGTGCCCTGTGCATTTGTTTTTCTGGCCAAATCTTATAGTAAAAGTCTATTAATATCAATGTCCAGTTCACCCTCTTCTCACTTGCATAAATAAATAAATAAATCACAGTCTTGAATGTTAATGCATTCCATTCAAAACATACCAGACAATGCCTGAATAATAATTGATGTCAGTAGTCATTGTTTTAGCACATGCAGTACAAAACATTTTTTTTTTTTTTTTTGTGGATTCATATATTTATTATAAATATTTAGCCTGGTTGCAACATTTATTGTTGTAAATATGTTAGTTCCACTCCAATTCATTAGATTATGTTAATAGGTCTACCATGGGAAGACAGCTTATACAAATGCAGATGTTTTATATTTTATTGTGTTTGAAATGCAGCACACTTTGGATACAATACATAACTTGGGTCTGTTGTTAGCACTGCTGCTGCTGCTGGCGTCTTTCTGTCTGCGGTTTGCATGTTCCACTCTGCGTGGGTTTCTTCCCACAGTCCAAAAGACAAGCAGGTCAGGTAAATTGTGCAGAAGCTAAATTAGAGAAGATGATCACATTAATTACATAAAGAGATCTAACCACGGCCCCACATTGAGGGCCATCACATTTGCTCCTACAGTAATCTGTGAAACTTAATAACACTGCCCCTCATTTCCTCTTGCTCAACCCACCAACCCTCTGTCATCTCATTCGCTTGGTCACAAAATAATGATAAAGTCATTACAAAGTAGGTAAGACTGGAATGATTCAGTCCTCTAACAAAATGAAGACAATTGTATTAGCAACTGAATAAAACGATAGTGAGGCAATTCATGTTAAATCAACGACGACACAATGTTTTGTGTTGTATTTAGGATGATTTAAAGCTGCAGTAATCAATATTGTTATTTTAATAATGGTTTAAATGACTGTGTGCAAAATGAAAGAGGCTGCTCATAGTTACAAACACACAGAGAATAATCACCCTACTCTGCCGTTCAGCTCTAAGTAGTGTTGTAGGATCTTTCAGTTCATTGTTTTGGTTTTACAGCCTGCAACTTTAATGTTTTAGTTCAGTCTCACGACTCTCATCAACCTTGTTTTATAACATCTAACGTTCATCTAATGTTAGCAACTAGCTTGTGAGCATAGTGGATATTTAGCAAGCTTAAAAGGTAACTTTGGTATTTTTCAACCTGGAGACTATTTTCCCATGTTTTTGTGTCCAAGTGCTTAATGGGGACAACAATTTCTGAAATTGGTCCAGTATTGAGAAATAACGCTGTAACCGGCAGTTGTGAAACAAGCTGCTAGGGCAGGTGAGCAGTGTCAATGTTCACTATAAGTGCTTGTTTTTGCCACTGACAGGCTCAGATTATTATTATAAGTGTCTGACAACATTATGGAAAGGACCTCACAGACAAATAAATCATATTTCTTACCTTTCGCTTTATTCGGTCTGTTTTTTATTGTGTCCAAGTCCCAAAATCTGAATATCTGGCTCAGATAAATACAATACACTCAGCTACTCTGGCTCAAATAAATACAGGCGGTCATCAAATTCAAAGACCTCATCCACATGATCGAAATCATCTAAATATTCAGCCATTACATTGAAAATCTTTTAGTTAACACTAAGCTACGCTTTCTGTTCTCCAACGAACTCTGCCCGGCTGGCACTCGCGTTTCCACCATGGATGTATTCCACTATTCCACCGTTGTCTTCCGGCAACACGTGAGATTTCAGAAGGAGACTTTTCCTTGAGCGAGTCTTTTTCCATAATGTCAGACACTTGTAATAACAATCAGAGCCTGTCATGGCAAAAACAAGCACTTTTAGTGGACGTAAATGACGGTGCCAGCTTGACCCAATAGAACCTGCACAATGTGCTGTCTAAAGCATTCTTCTTCAATACTGGACCAATTTCAGGAATTGTTGTCCCTATTAGTCAGTTAGACACAAAAACATGGGAAAATGGGGTCCAGGTTGAAAAATACCAAAGTTACCCTTTAAAACCCAGCTATATTTCTCTGGAATTTCTGAAGACCAAAACAAAGGAAAATGAAAAGAGAAAATTGGACTTGGGTTCATCAGGTCGCCAGAAACAATACTCAAAATGAAGACTAATGTAAATAAGGCAGCTGTTTGGTAGCACGTTAGCCATTATGCTGCTTTAAAAAAGCAAGTTTAATAGTCGGGCAATGAAACTTTCAATAATTATTTTATTACCAAACATTTGCCGTCTGAAGTTTATTTCTGAAGACAGGAAACCAAGCTCCACATTTCAGTTTCATCTGGTTCTTAATCTACTCTCAGGTTAAAGGAATCACCATTACCTGCAATAAACAGGAACTGTCCTTTAATTCCCCCTACCTCTAGTCAGTAGGAGTAGTCACGTCCTTCCTCATTCCACATGATGGATGTACTTGAACTTTCTCACTGGTGGTGGTGTCGTCTGTGCGTCTGGCCTCCACTCCTCTGCATTCAGAAGAAACCTGCTGCGCTGCAAAGCAGATGGATGGACTCAGTACACAGTCGTGGCTTCAGGTGTGAGCTGCCAACAAATCAGCAGCATTTGACCCATTTAGCAGCAGCACTTAAGACACTTTTTCTCTCCATCTTCTAACAGGGCTAAACTTTTTGCGGAGCTGTTGTGCTTACTTTATAGGTGTTTAGTTTAAGTCAGAAATTGTCATTTAAACATACAATATGCAGGCTTTTAATCTGGTTTGAATAATGCTGACCCTGTGATTTGACTTTTATTTCACAGATTAGCATTAAAGAGGACCTATTGTGCTTATTTTCAGGTGCATACTTGTATTTTGGGTTTCTAGTAGAACATGTTTACAAGCTTTAATGTTCAAAAAATGCTTTACTTTTCTCATACCGGCTTTGCTGCAGCGCCTCTTTTCCCTCCCGAGAAGCCCATTCTGCTCTGATTGGTCAACCGAACCAAATTCTTCACACTCCGCTCCAGCTCCGCTCTAACTAGCTTTGTTTGAGGGCGTGCCAAACTATCCATTATGCAAATGTGTTACTTGGTGTCATCACCACGTTACGGAAGAAAAGGCGGGACTTCAAGCAAGGCGTTTCAGGCAGTTCAGGAGCAGTGTTTCTGTGGGGCAGAGTAACTCCCTTTGGCGTGGACTTTGGGCTTTGTAACTTTGCAGACCTTTTACATGCACAAAAATAACTATATATAACACACTAAAGGAAAGAGAAAAAGCACAAAAGCATAACAGGTCCTCTTTAATAGGAGTAAACCAACAGATTGAGACAGCAGAGACGTTTTGTTTTTTCACTTTCATTTCTATTCAAGGGGCAAAAAATAATCAATATGATTATTTTACGGCATCAGAGCATAAAATGGCCATAATATACTTTATTATGCAGGACTTTGCTTGTTGATAAGTAGCACTGGCTCACAATTTAGTTCACTTACCAAGCTGCTGAAATTTCTTTTAACTCACTTTTCAACCCAGTTTATTTTAGTTGAAAACCATAAATTGCGATTGGAGTTTCTTGAGAGTTTATAGTTCCACTTAGCACACTTATGGCAAACCTACACAGGAGGCATATCAGTTCTGTGTTTTAGCTTAGTCTCACGTGCGTCTGACGGAACAGATACAGGTCTACACGGGCTTGCGCTTGTAAATGCAACCTCAAGCGTATTTTTACACTTCAGGTCTTGTTTTCTGTCATTTTACAGGAGAAAACATATAGCTACAGTACTTGTGTTGGACTTTGAACGCTGCCACAATACGGGTGACCTACATTCAAACTGTGCCTGAATGCATCCTCTGAAGACACGGTTTACGTTCCAAATTGCATACTTTTTCTTTTTACTTTTAGTACATACTGCAACTGCCCTTGAAAAATACATACTGTTGCATGCAGTATGCATACAAATGGGACATACTACTTCATCATAATACTTGGACTTTGACCCTCTTGCTCATATATCCGCTGCGTAGAGGATTGTGGGTCAGAATAGCCAGAAAAGCATGCTGGCTCGCATACTGCAAAATGCGACCAGATGCAGTAGGACATCCTAGTATTTTTGGCATACTGCATTTGACATACTATGTATTGGGACATACTAAATCTTTTTTCTGGCCTACTATATAGTATGGTAGTATGGGTATTGGAACACACACAGACAGTGTGTCAGCTTACTACTCAGTTTGCTGTAAAGTAACAAGCCCGAGAGCTGATTTAACTTAACTGGCAGTGAAAATTGTGGATTTGCTTAAAAATGTATGTATTTTTGGGTCTGTTGCATGAATTTGAACATAACCCAAGAAATGAGATGAATCAAATAACAAATAAATAACTTTTTCCAGGGATATCCAATTAGCAAATATTGGACGAAATCCGTAAGAGTAGGGGAAAAGGTTTTTCCAAAATCTTGCATATATGCCTCACAGTTATGTTGTGCTTTACACGTGGTCTATAGTTTTTGAGATGTCCTGCTAACTAACAGTACTGAAAACACAACCTCTTTGGTGGAAATACTGTAATTACCAAACCTAACCCCAGTCAGAAGGCAGCAAAACAGCATGAATCTGGGTAACAGAAGTGTAACTGACGCCTACAGTAGTGTTGAGTTGTAAAGATTAAACGCTCTAGTCTCATACATGATTGCTTTATTGGAACAAAGACTTCCCACCCACTGGATTTTCTGAGAATCCAAACTCTACCACCACCTTCAACTACTGTCTTTGTCAGCTGCTCGCTGCCATTAGAGTGACTGACGCCACAACACATCTTTGCTATAAAGGGTTGTTTGCCTCATTCTCAAGACTAAGTGAATGCTATTCTTAATATATTTAGAATATCCAGTATTCTGTTGAACCTCTGTGCTCTAATGAGCTAGCTTACTGATGTGTTAATTTGTCAGTTGTCGTTTACAGGCCACTATATCTCAGAGCAGGGCGTAGGAGGCTATCAGGGTCTGTGTCAAAGGCTTGTGTAGGAGGACATAAGTGATGTTGCTGCCATGCTGGTCACGGATAGAGCCCTAACTGTATCTGTCCTCTGTGTGTTTGTTTCTTACAGACGACAGTATGCCAACAACTCCCAGTAACAAGCCGTCTCCCACCACAGTGCTGTATGCTATGAATGGCTGAAGCATTGGGGCATCACTCAAGAGAATATAGGAGCTGTCAGGTATGTTTGGAGAAATCTGTTGGACCACACTTTCCCTTTTTTTGCTATCACTTTCTGGTACTGTGACAGGTGGAGACTCCAGGAAGTCACTGTTCCTGACCAAATAATAGTCTATAACTCTGTAAAACCACAACTTGGTACTTTTCGTTTTTTTTGTACGACTTAAATAAACTAGTGTAGTGCCCGTTTGGAGCATGTGCCTGTCCGGAATTGCCGATTGCTTGGCCCCCAGAAGTGCTGCTTGCAGCGTTGTTGCAGCCGCCAAGTGTGAAATTGATTGGATGAATGGTTTTCGAGATATGCGAAAGGGGAGTCATACATAGCGTACATACACAGACAGAGATTCCTTGATTTATAGTTAGATTATGCTGCTACAGTGCCACCTATTGGCCAAATGGTATCATGGTATAATTTGTCAGGGTTACTCAAACAGCATATCTACATATGTCCACCAAATGTGGTCGCAATAGGACAAAGTGTTCAGGAGATGTGACATTTTTTGTAATTTAACCCCTGCCCACAGCATTTGAGCTAACTTTGAGAGCCAGCTATGGCAAACTGTATGGAACATCAAAACTGTGTCCGGCTTGGTCCAGAGATGTTCTGTACAAAATGTTGTGATGATTGCTCAAAATGTGTAGGAGTAGCAAAAAATCTGATTTGGACAAAATCAAAATGGACGCAAATGGGCGTGGCTTATAGGGATAGATTTGTCTGTCCAGAAAAAAAATATTTTGTTTCTGAGGCTTATGGTTAATAAGTAAAGACGTAAAGTTCAGTGTTATAGCACCACCATCTGGCCAAATTGCACCACTTTCGACACTGCACTCCCTTGGGTCCTGGGCAATACACCCGCCAAGTGTCAAGTTGATTGGATAAAAGGTTTTTGAGATATGCAAAGGACAGTCAGACAGACATGTGCTGGTATGTAGATTTTTGGCTGGGCCGCAGAGGGCCAGCCCTACAAACACAAAAGTCTGTCACCAAGTGAGTGACTGAGTGATGAAGTTACATGATTGGTTGGCAGAGTGTTGGAATTTCCTCATTGGCCATTGGTCTTTCAAAATGAAAAGGCGGGGAACAGTCCTTTATGCAAATGAGCCCATCCAACGCAACTGTCTGGCTCACGAGACTTGGACCAAGCTGTCAAACTAGTTCTAAAATGAAACGAGATTCAGCAGTGGCATAGCCTTTTTGTCAATTAAAATGTTTCCAGAAGTAGTAAAACAGAAAGTTTACGAGCAGGCCGACATGTTGTTTCCTGTTTGAAACGGCAAGCAGAAAACCAGGGACCAATCAGGTGTATTCAGTGAGAGGGCACGTCACCGCTTGAACGGCCAGTTGAGTGGAGCAGCATGTCCCCTAGTGTCCTCGCTGGACCTGGTGGACATGTACTGCTGGATTTAACGTTATATACATGACCACTGACTATTTGTGTAACAATTTAGCCACAAATTCACAGACTGACCATACACGGTCCAGCCATATACTCAGTTTTGACTGAGTCTTGTTTCTTTACCCTTGGACAGACCCAGGCTAGCTATCTACTCCTGTTTCCAGTCTTAATGCTAAGCTAAGCTAACCGGCTGCTAGCGTTAGCTTCATATTTATTGTAGACATAAGAGTTGTATCAATCTCTTCATCTAACACTCGGCAAGAAAGCAAATGTTGAACTATTGTTTAACCGGTTATGAAATAATCTGATGTTCTACCAAATAATGCATTATCCCGAATGCTGGTCTACAATACAGTCACACATAAAGACTTTCAGTTTTATTAAAAAACACACTAAGATGACACACAGGACACATGAAATGGAAGGCCTATGCAGTATATACACTAGTTAGTTGCACAGCAATGAGCTGGAGGGGGTTAATTGTCTTTTCAAGGGCACACAGCAGTAGTGTAGCACCCACAGCAGTGACATCTGCGGCCCGATCACAGTCTGCTACTTAGTGGTCTGGAAATCTCTACAGGGTGCAGCGCAAAGCAGGTTGTAGGTCCACTGCATGGACTTCACACCCTTTTCAATTTGCTGTTTTTGTCAGCCATCCAAATGCCAGTACATAGCTACTCTCCCTGAGCTGCCACTCCAAGAAATCAAACCTGTGACCTTCCCATAACCGTTCTGTAAGTTTGAGAGTGCGTCTGCATGCACTTTTGCACAATCGTTATTCAAACGTAGTACACAGCTTAGCGTCAGCAGAGAGAAACATTTGGAGCGTGAATGCTTAAGAATAGGCATATCCTGGAAAGATCTTGTGTCTGGTATTTGGCATTCAGCGCGTGCACTTTAATATCCCCATGTCATTCAGGTTTAGCTATATCTGCTATTTGAGGATTAACACCTCCTGACAACGGCAAACATTGTGTTTCCTCATCTTTAGCAGATCACACAGGGAATAGCAATAAGCTTTGTTCCAGCATCTAGAGAATGGATTCTGTGTGGAGATGCGATGTCCCACTGGCTTACACACCCTTGTCTCGTTATACTTGTCCCTGTCACCTCTCAGAGTTTCTGAACAGATGAAGAGTTGCAAAAGAAAACCAATTTTCATCATTTTCAGCTGAGGAACTTAGATGACACGCCATAGACGGTTAAAAATACTATTTAATATGCTTTTCTACCCCAGATATGATGAAAGACCAGTTTTATATCACTAGTTAAAAGGTTTGTGTGCCGAGAGCGATATCTGCCATGAGTCAGTAGCTCGAGGGTGTTGAGAGATTTCTTTTGTTAAAGCTGCGTAATTGTAATTCAAGTGGTCTGAGAGAAAACTAGACTTCAGCACCTGCTCTTGGCTCTTCTTTCAGGCTTTAGAAAATCTAACCCATGATGGCAGACTTTGGCCGATCACAGGTCATTTCAGAGAAAGGGCGTTCCTATCGGCTGTTATACAAATGCAGACGTGTGTGCACGTCAGTGTTGCCAGATTTGGGCTGGTTTTCGTCCAATTGGGATACTTTTTATTAAGTTGTCTGGGAAATATAGTGTTGGGCTGGTAGATGAAATTTGGTCCGCTTTTGTCAACATTTGGCGAGGTTTTGAAAATATTGTGAAAACAATATTACCAAACAATGCTGTAATTTTATGGTCAAAAACACAGATACAAAATTCAGTAAATGTTGTTGTCTCCACTCACTCGCATTATTAACTCATTTTATTTGAGACATATTTGATTGACATCAGTTGTAGTCAATTGTGGTTAGGGATAACGGAGGACCAACTTCCCTTGACATCGTCATCGTTGACATTGACATGGCAATTTGTGACTGCACTCATTGTGGGTTGCAATATCCTATTTATCTAACATTTTATCTTTAGCTATTTAATGTAGATATGAAGCTTTGTATGCTTATAATGTGTTTCCTTTGGGCATTTAATGGTTTTATAGTTATACACAGGTTTTCTGGCAAGGTTATGATTTGGGCTGGTATTTATTGAATTGGGCAGGTTTTAAGGTGTGATTTGGATGGAAACTGTCAATCTGATCTGGCAACACTGGTGCTGCAGGAAAAGTTGCTATTCAAGCATTGGCAACAACTGCCTACACTGCAAAGCAACCCAAAACAGGAAGACAGACTTATCAAAAAGAGACTGTGACAATATCAGCGAAGCATTTCAGAGATGGAGAAAATGAGAGGCCAAAATGTTAGCAACATTTTCTCTCCATCTCTGAAAATCTTTGCTGATATAGTAGTTCGCTAGAGCCCCAAATCACAGTAAGCCTATGTCATCTCAAAGGGAACAAGTCTGCAAAGAATAGTTTCATAGTTCTCATAGAATTGCCGCTGTATAACGGCATCAGGATCACAGTCGGGATGATGTTTGAAATGAATGACTAGTATTTGTACAGGTTACGGTATGAAGGCTGTATTTTCAAATTCTGTCCTTTTTTGCCTTCTCCAGAAACTGCCTAGCCTGGGGTACCACTTGAATTACAAATATGCTGAAAGGTTATTATAGAATTCTTTTCCCAATGACGACAAAATCATACCGCCTACACCAGCTTTAATAGCAGTGAATGTTGCTTTTGTGCTGCCTCTGTGCCTCAAAAGGACAGATCGCTTTGTTGGCCTGTGGACGGGTTTGTTAGACAGAATAAAGTCGTGCTTTCTCTCTGTCTGTCTCTGCAGCACTTAATATTGGCGTTTGTCAGGGAATACAAGAGTGGCTGAACACACAGGGTCATAGCTGACAGAGACGGTGCCCCTGTTTTCTTCCCTCAGTTCTGGTTGCCAAAAGAGGCTCTTGACAATGTGTCTGTACAAACTGTCTGCTCCATTCTGTTCACAGGCGAGAGCCAAAGGGTCAGAGAAAATCACCTTAGAATCTGAAGTAGTCTGACTGTGCTTGCGTGTGATCTTTTTTTTCCATCCTTAAAGAGAAAAACATGTTGTCTGGCTGCTGGTCCTCGTTTTTATAAGGGACTCATTGGCAATAAGCATTTCGGTTTTAGGGTCAAACTTTAGATTAAAAGAAGCCCAGTCTCACCAGAAAGTGACACAGAGAAATTCTGCACTTTGCAGATTTAGACCCACTTGTTTATATTACCTTTCAGCTGGGTCAAATAAATCTATTAAGTTAAAAACAAATGCTTGTTCTCCCCTCTTTGTCCCACATTGAGCCTAGCTGTGACAGCTCTAGTGCTCAATTGCTAACATTTGAACATTACTGCCAGGCCAGTGGCATCATAAATTTCTGACAAGATCAGACTGTGCAGTCATGCATTTTTTAAATGAAATCTTGTAAGTTCAGATTTATTTTTTTTAATGAATTCAGGTGACATTGCTTCACCAGCAAACAAATATTGCTTCATGTTTCATAAGACAAGAGACCTTAGGAAAAGCACTCCCCTGATGTGTTACTTTTATATCACACTGTAGTTTATGCTGATTAATTCTTTAACATTAGAGCTGCTGCAGTTTTTTTTTGTTTTATATCACTGCAGTCACTGAGCATAGACTATAAATATCACCACAATCTGCTGGGGTCTCAGGATCATTTTACTTTTAAAGGTGCAGTGTGTAGGATTTGGCAGCATCTAGCGGTGAGGTTTCAGATTGCAACCATCTGAAACTTCTCTCCTGTGTCAAGCGTGTAGGAGAACTACGATGACTGATGTCAAAACACGAATGACCCTATCTAGAACCAGTGTGTGGATTGTCCATGCAGGCTACTGTAGAACATGGCGGCCGGCTCTATGAAGAGGACCCGCTCCCTATGTAGATAGAAACGGCTCATTTTAAGGTAACGAAAACACAACGATTCTTAATTTCAGGTGATTATACACTAATGAAAACATTTATATTATATCCAGTGGACAACCTCCGGGTCTGAGAAATGAAGCCAATGTGGAAGTGCTTTAAACTTGCATTCTTTCTAATAGCCAGCAGGGGGCGACTCCTCTGGTTGCAAAAAGAAGTTTGATTGTATAGAAGTCTATGAGAAAATGACCCTACTTCTCACTTGATTTATTACCTCAGTGATCATTGTAAACATGAGTTTATGGTCTCATTCACTAGTTTCAAGTCTTCTTCAATACAGCATGATGTTCTTTAGTAAATTATGGTCCCATTTAGAGTCAAATAGACCATAAAGCAGGATATGCTTTAGGGCGTGGCTACCTTGTGATTGACAGGTCGCTACCACGGCGTTGTCCGTGTTTTCGTCGTTGAACTTTAACCCTTTCAAGTGTGTTTTCAGTTCACGAAAGTTAATTATAACCTTTTTGGTTGCCTAAAATGTCTTCGGTTGTACTTCGCTCCACCCTTATCTGTCACTTCTGGTTGCAAAAAACAACATGGCGATGGCCAAAATGCCAAACTCGAGGCTTCAAAACGGCAGTCCACAAACCAGTTGGTGATGTCATGGTGACTACGTCCACTTCTTGCATACAGTCTATGATTGTATTTCATTTCTGCCAATAGATCCCCCCAAAATGCTACACACTGTTCCTTTAAGAAGACTATAGTTGTGAATGGATGGCTCGGTGGGTTCTTGTTTAACAAAACTTGGCGATGCAGGACAAACACTGGGACGAAGAAGCACCGTCTGAGTGATAAGTTGTTTGTCCTTGAACTGGAGCCGCATCTTAATTCTTATTCAACTGTTCAAGTCAGCATATGATTCCGGCTCACTCGGTGAAACTTTGTTGGAAAGGTCAGGACCAGTTTGAAATTGCGGTCCATGACTACGAACTGCATCCAGTATGCGGTTTGACACATAACAAACAACTCCAGTGGTGCCCTTGATGGTGCACAACCCAAGGAATCAATGAATAGACCTTGGCTCCATTCATTCTACCGTGGCTTTTGGCACTCAGCCCACAGTATCTGGTTACTCTCCAACTCCCAGTGCTTGAATGTTTTTTCTCTAGCTGGACTTTATCTGAGATTCATGCCTCAGAGTTCACTTTTTTTCTTTTTTTTTTCATATCAGCCTCCGTGTGACTCAAAGACAGCGTTCAAAAGCATCAAAATGTTAAACGCTGGTATTTTCTCAGCTTTTCTCTTTAGGATAGGAGGTGCAATATTGGGAAATAAAGGCAAAAGATGAAACACTTGACACCTATTCACTATCTGCCTGAATAGAGGAGTTCATCAAAAGGCACAAACAACATTGTGAAAAGTTTTTTCTTTTTTAATGTTCTCTGTGTGGGTGAGAGATGAATTCGCTGTGTGAGAGGGCGTTAGGGTTTTATTTTGTGAGGAGGAAAAACACAGTGTTGGCCGGTTCATCTGCTCTGTGAGCTGCAATACTGAGGAGAGCTCTCCAACTTAACCATAGGGCTTCCTAATGCTGTGAGATTACCCCCTATTATCCCCTCTCAGAGGGAAAAAAACCACTACTACACACTGAGTACACTGTAAAAAAAAAAAAAAAAACGGTTAAAACACTGGCAGCAAAGATTAATTTGAAAACAGAGCAGGTTTGAGGTTAAAATTAATTAAATCACAGTTTATTATTGTTGATAAACGTGTATTACACTGTGGGAAAACAGACTGTTAAAATACATTAAATACTTTCCAGGTTGATCTCTGTAAATTTAAGGCATTTATTATTTACTTTTTTAAACAATTCAGTTCATTCACAGTCATTTCCTATTAAAATAATATTTTTCATGTGCAATAACTAAGAAATAATGTATAAAAATGACAAAAGACAAATGTTTGCGCATTTACTGTATAAATCTGTCAATTTAAAGAATTACTAGATTTAAAAATTTTAATTGGACACTGGAAAAACATACAGTAGTACATCAAAAAATAGCTACATTTAAAGGAACAGTGTGTAAGATCTGGCGGTATCTAGCGGTGAGGTTGCAGATTGCAACCAACTGAAGCTTCTTCTGCGTTCCAAGTGTGTAGAAGAATCTACGATGGCAGACACGAAAACGCAAATGACCCTCTCTAGAGCCAGTTTTTGTAAGAGTAGTGTATGTCAATTGGAGCAGAGCCAGTGCATATAGTGTATGTGTATGTGGAAAATGAGTGGTGAAGCAAGAGAGAGAGAGCGGCGGCGACGACGGGAGCAAGTAATGTTATCGACTCCAGCCCGAAGCAGTGTTTGGTTTTTCTGTTCTGGGCTACTGTAGAAACGGGGTGGAAGGTGGTGCAATATGGCGGACTCGGTGAAGAGGACCCGCTCCCTATGTAGATATAAACGGCTCCTTCTAAGCTAACGAAAACACAATGATTCTTATTTTCAGGTGATTATACACTAAAGGAAACATACTTATTAATATTATATTATATTTCTGCCAATAGATCCCCCTAAATGTTACACACTGCTCCTTTAAGGACAATCACTGTAAGTTAAGGCCATCTAGTAGTTACTTTATGGAACTGCCCCATCTGTAGTAGTAGTAGTAGACCACGTAATGAGAACGTACACACACTCGCACAAACACATTGCAATTGCTAGAGCTGCGTCTCTATGTATGGGAGACAATAATGAAACATGGCTGTATAGGAAGGCATCAAAGGAGATGATCACTAATGCACACGAATGTGACGTGACATGCATTTTTGATCAAAACACGCGTGCTGCATGTGCGTGCACACGCGGTAGGAATGCACAGACGCGCAGGAACCCACACACACGAGTCGTCCACAGCTGCTAATGAGAAGCCAAAGGGGGCTCTCGCTCAGCAGCCAATTATCCCGTCCCTTCGGAGGAATAGTCTACAGTATGTGTGTGTGTGTGTGTGTGTGCAGATGTTTCGAGCCACAGCCTGTTTTTCTCTGTGCCAATACGACAACAGTCTTATTTACATAATCTTTCAGCTCTAATTATGTCTATACATACCGCTTATGAAATGTTTCCCGTTCTTGTGCGGTTGTGTTGAACCTCGCTCCCCAGAGCGTATCAGTGCTTTGTTATGAGCAAAGTAAAAAAAGAAATCTAAAAAGCCTCTCAGCATTGAAGATGCTTCTTTATTTCAGGCCTGGTCCCTTACTTTGCGTCAGCGCTGTCATTGTGTTATTTTCTCTGTCTATTTAATGACCACAACTGGGTTGATCATAAATTATGGACACAGTTTGGCGCGTAAATACACAAAATAATTCAAAAGAGAGCCTGTCAGCGCTACAAAATTCTCAGTATTTCAGTCATGAACTTGCATTTTGCATCAGATGTTTGTCACATACTGTATGTGTTGACTTGATACAGTAGCAGTGGATATTGTCGTGTTCAGATGTGCGGTGTTTGGTGAGTGTGTGCCGTTTCCCCACAATTTTTTCAAACCTCTTTATACAATAATCACGCTACAAAAGGATCATTCTTTCTTCCCCCTCTGTTGCGTTTCTCATCCACTTAAGCTCATTTAGCCAAAGTATTCCATGGTGAGAGCCGTCAATTTGACAGGTCTGAATGGGAATCTGTGCGAATGTGGCTGTCAGACAGTGTGTGTGTGTTTGAGTTTTGGTGTAAAGGCTGTGCGATAAGTGTAATTGTGTCACTCTGAGCATGGCTGCCTGGTTAGGGGGTGAGGTACTTCACATTAATGCACCCCTCCTCTCTAAATTGCTTCCAGCTGAATCATTAGCATATTCAAAGGCCAATTTAGGCCCTGCATACAGACTCCACTTCAACAATGTGACGGTACAGTAGCGTTTACACTGTGTGTGAGAGCAAACATGTACTTCTCATGTAAATATATATATATACGTCTTTTGTGTGCGTGCGTTTCATGTGTGTGCCCTCTCGGCTCCGTGAGCTTGTCAATAAGAGTTAAAGGACTCCAGAAGAACACATGATTCTCCAGGGTGCACAATGACCCTTTGAGCTGAAATGCAAAGTGTGTTAGAGAGAGCTTTCACATACTATCAGTCAACATGTGTGTGTCCGTGTTTGTGCATCGCAAACATGCGCTCTGGCCGAAAAATGCGTGCGTGCGTGCGTGCGGCCGTGTCATTTTTTAAATGCGAGAGGCACGCATGCGTGTGTAAAAGTGTGTGTTGAGCCATTGGTATTCCATCGCCCTGAGCAATGCGTGGCCAAACAGATCCCATCATGTTTGTGTTAGGAGACCAGATAGGCTTCATTCCCTCCAGGCTCGCTGCATGCTGATGCTCCTTTCAGCCAGCTTGGATGGATTACAGCATCCACTTCGTGCTCTGGACCTGCGCTGGCGTGCGCGGCTCGTGTTGTTTTTGGAGGTTTGTTTGGATGCGGCACCCCAGAATTGCTTCAGAGGCGGCTATATGTACGTGCTCGCCGTGCAGCTGGCTTCATTGGCCTGAGAGCTGGATGCGATGCAGCCTGTCAGACAGGACTGAAATTATTTGTTTCCTTTGGAAAGAAACAGCAGCCCTTTAATTCTGGTGCTAAGTGTACCAAGTGAATAATGTATCTCATAATTCAAGTAGGCTACACAAGTAAACAAAAAAGAGCAGTGCTGAGCGGACCGACACTAATCACCAGTTTCTACACAGCTTTTTTACAAAACGCACGTGTTCAGAATACACATGCAGCGGATCTTTGCATTGCTTTGCAGCATGAAACATGGAAAAGCTTAAAGTTTATTACAACTTCTTAGGGTTTCCTCCGACAGTAGGAAACAGTTACTTTATTTGCCTCTAAAATGTAAATTAACTTATCAATCAGTTCATCTGTTAAATTCGTCACGTTTCACAAAGCAGAACTCTGATTTAATGAAATCACATTATGAAAACTGTGTGGACGTGCTGACTGGCGGTGTTTCGTGATGTCAAACAGTAACGTCACACATCTTACTTTAGTTTATTTAACTCAGTTCACAGAAGAGCTGCTAACGTTAAATATCAGCCAAAATGACAAGTCTTTTTTTTAGGAGTCATTCTAAGTCATACTTTATGATTTAGGAGTAACATCTGTATAACTGGGAACCCAGATTTGTTAAATTGAGCAATATGTCAACAGAGTCTGGCAGTCACTGGACTCCAATAATATATAATATGCGAGTGATTGACAGCTGCTCAGAGACGGCAGGCTCCAGATCAGCTCTGACTGCTTGTTTTCCTCCGGTCTGTGAAATCTTGCAGATGCCATTAGGAGCACCGGAGGACACAGA
>CAKALU010033657.1:0-25911 GCA_916700995.1 Hozukius guyotensis | reverse complement strand
GTCATATTATAGTATGTCGAAAAATATGAAAAAAGTCATAGTATAGTATGTCGAAAAATATGAAAAAAGTCATGGTATAGTATGTCCAAAAAATTCATGAAAATAAGTCATAGTATAGTATGTCCAAAAATGTCATGAAAAAAAGTCAAAGTATAGTATGTCCAAAAATTTAATGAAAAAAGGTCATAGTATAGCATGTCAATAAACTTCACAAAAAAAAGTCATAGTATAGTATGTCGAAAAAATTAATGAAAAAAAGTAATATAGTATGTCGAAAAATTTCAGGAAAAAAAGTCATACTATAGTATGTCGAAATTCTTTTTTTCTAATTTTTTTTTCATAGTTTTGTATGTCGAAAAAATCATAGTATAGTACGTCGAAAAATTTCATGACAAAAAAGTCATAGTATATTATGTCGAAAAATTTCATGAAAAAAAGTCATAGTATAGTATGTTGGAAAAATGTTGTGAAAAAAAGTCATAGTATAGTATGTCGAAAAATATGAAAAAAGTCATAGTATAGTATGTCAAAAAAAATTCAGGAAAAAAAGTCATAGTATAGTATGTCGGAAAATTTCATGAAAAAAAGTCATAGTATAGTATGTCGAAAAATTTCATATTAAAAGTCATAGTATAATATGTCGAAAAAATTAATGAAAAAAAGTCATAGTATAGTATGTAAAAAAAAATTCATGAAAAAGTCATAGTATAGTATGTCGAAAAATTTCTGCCTGGTGGTTTCGTGTGCACATGAAGCCTCGAGAAATTAACCCTTTTCCCCAACCAATTTGCTGGAATGCTTCATAAAGCTTCAGCTCGCCATCACTAGTCTTTAGTTTGGCTTTAACCTCTTATCGAGGTTGTAGACAGGTTATCTTTCACACGTTGACTGGAGGGGAAGGCGCCGGGGAACTTGCAAAATTTGCGGGTCCGGCTGCCATTTTTAAATGGATCATACCATTTTCAAGAGAGGGGGGGGGGTTCATTATCAAACATGCTACACTTTACTAAAGCTACACTAATGACATTTCATGTAATATAAATACTGCCATTGCCTGAACTAAGTTAGACCTAGAGCAGGGGTCAGCAACCTGTGGCTCCGGAGCCACATGTGGCTCTTTAGCCCCTCTCCAGTGGCTCCCTGTGGATTTTTAAAAATGGAAATGAATAACTTTTTTTTGTTTACATTTTCATTTTTATTTATCATTGTTGTAGGTCTATGGTGCGACGGAGTATTAGGGCCACATTGAGGAAAAAAAATAAAACTGAGATTTCGAGAATAAAGTGGTAATATTACGAGAATAAAGAAAGAAGTTTACGAGAAAAAAGTCGTAATATTACGAAAATAAAGTCAGAAGTTTACGAGAAAAAAAGTTGTAATATTACGAGAATAATAATTATGACTTTATTCTGGAAATCTTAGATGTTTTTTTCCCTCAATGTGGCCCTAATACTCCGTAGTACATTTGCACTTTGGCCCTCACTGCATTAGACTTATATACTATATACTTAGACTATAAATTGTGTTACCTTCATCACAATGCTCAAATGTTTTGTGGCTCCAGACAGATTTTTTTTTTTTTTTTTGCCTAAAAGGGCTCTTTTGATAGTAAAGGTTGCTGACCCCTGATCTAGACATAAGACAGAAAATGTGATACTAAGTATTAACAATTGCTGCCCTTAATTCTACCCAAGTTAACTCTTAAAGCATTTATAATAATGTGTTATTTTTGTTTTCCTGGGTACAAATGTGACACTAGACTTATTAGCTGAAATAATAGTTTACTGAATAATACAGTTGTGTTTAGTTCACAGTAACAATCCACTTGTAACAAACCATCATGGTGTATTTGCAAAATAAAGTACAGGCAGTAGTGTTTTTCTCTTTTTTTTCAGAATAAAAGCCCTCATTCAGGGAATATCAAGTTCACAAGCGACATCTGATAATTACTCTAGTTTAGTCTTGATTGTAGGTATATTGATTGTCATGTCTGGCATGTGTACTATAGTGTGACATCTAAAGGCAGGAAGAATGTTTACTCCACACATAAATATTCCACAGTTCTTCCTCTAAAAGAAAGACAGACACTACAGTAGCTGTAATATAATGTAAACAGCTCCAGAGGCAGGGTGGCCTGTTGAGGCCATCTGAGAGATCACAGATCTGATCTCTATTACACTCACTTACCTTCTCTGTTTAGACACTGAACACTACTCCCTTTACGGGAAATGGCTTTACAACATGTCCATGTACAGTCTGTGTGTCTCATAAGAAAAATGCGTGGTTTGACTGCTTTTTTTTTTCTTTTCTTTTTTACATTTTTTAAAAACAAATTTGGCATATCAAACATATCCTGACACCTTTGAGCCAAATATTGTGGCACCAAAATCTCAAGAAAATGTAAACTTATCAAATGGGAAATCTCACATAATTGTTTCTTCTATGGTCTCAGTTGTATGGACATTATATTGTTAACAGGTAAATATTACCCTTTATGACTTCAGGAATGGCTACATCAAATGTAAGGACATTTTAAATATGCAAATTACATCAGAACCAAACATTTAAGTTGACTGACCATAGCACCAAACAAAAGCACATTGTTTTGTATAAAGGGACCAAAGCAACAATTAAAATAATATTAATTTTGCTCACTGTACAGGCAGCGCTATACTGTGGCGTGTGCACCAGCATTTCATGAACTCATGGTGGTTTGACCTATAACGTTAATGTCACTGCTACATTGCAACCATGGTGATAAATTGCCTCAATAAAATACAAAACGTTGATAAAAGCAATATGAAAACACTTTACATTCAGGTACTGTAGATAACACTACAACAAGCTTTTTGCATAAAAAGGTGTGTGACCCTGACTGAGGTCCTGTACAGTATCTCAAAATATAAAAGCTTCTTTTCACATTTCACAACAAGTGGATGCAGGCCATGCAAGAGATGCTTGTTATCTACATAAAAAAAATATCAAGTCAGATCATGCTTCAAAGTCCCTCGCCCGCCCCCCCTTTATCGTCAAGTATCATAATCTCTCCCTGGCGATGTTGAAGTTGGTGGCACTCAGAGAATACAAAAAGATTCAAAGTGGCAGAATTCCCTCTGCTCTGTACAGCGGGAAATGTACTAAAAAGCTGAAAGAGGTTGCACCCTGTGGCCTCTTTTTTCTCCCTGACAATCAAAAGAGTGAATATCTGATGCTCGCTCGTGTCGGTACAGGATTCTGGGCTTCCCCCTTTCAGGCATTAGTAGAGGATCCCAGTCTGTGTCGAGTCTAGGGATTCAGAATGACACCGGTGCCGTCCTCCTTTTCTCTGTGCTGGAAGGTGGCGTGAGCCTGCTCCAGATCCTCTATCACCGCCAGCAGCCGAGCAGCAACGCTCTGACCTGGCTTCATCAGCTGAACATTGCATTCTGCACCATCTGTGAGGCAGAAAGTGTGCAATGCTATCAAACAGAAATAGATAATCATGATGACAACATAAGGCCATACACATTAATAAAAAATCCTTCCACCACGGCAGAAAAAGCACAGTTTAGATGCAGCAGCTGCAGCCTCACCTGGGTGGATTTCAGAGTTGATCTTTTCTTTATTGCTGGACGTCTGATCAGCGTCTGGCATCTCCAAATATTTTTTCCTGCAGTATCAGTCAGAAACATTAATCATATGGTCACTGACTATTCTCTAGAAAAGTGATTCTCAAAGTGGCACTCTGTCAGGGGGTCCGCAAAATAATTTATTATAAATAATAAAATAGTGCTTTTATCATTAACAAGTGCATATCTAAAGATGGGGATCATTTGTGTCAATAAAATTAGCACATTGTGTCCACCCATGTTAGCTTTGGGCCAATAGAAACTGATATGATTGACGCATCACGTAAATCCGTCATGAATCACTTCACTCATTCTAATGCAAATATTCCAATCTATGATGTGTTCTGTAACACTGTTATGATAACTTCTGTCAATGATTTGAATAAGGAGCCATACATTCATTATTTTAAAGTTGAAGCACTTACTGAAAGTCAGCTTTAAACTGGTAAGTTTAAATATCTGGATTTATTAGGACTATGCCTGCCTTGTTACTGTTCATTTTCTGAAAGCTTGTCTCTAGACTTGTATGTCTCTAGACAAATATATAATCTATATATCTATACTAAGATCAATTACTTGAAAAGTATAAATGCTGTCAAGATGAGTCCAAATGCAATTTGAATAAAATGAACCTCTGTTTAAAGGTATATAAGTGGTATTAACATTGAAATGTGTTTCTGTTTATCACTATGAAACAGGTCTGAATTATTTTGTTCCCCATAGTTCCAATGGGGAGTACAAATAGTAGTTAGCATATGCTTAATTACGATTGTTGATTACGATTAATTGTTAGGATTATGAGGGGGTCCCGGGAAAATATTCTTCACTGTAAGGGGTCTATGGACCCAAAAAAAGTTGGAGAACCCCTGCTCTAGAAGCTGCTTTGTCTTTTCATGGAGTGACAGTTAAACATTGGATTGGATTGTCAAGGAGCAGCAGAGCAGTGCATTCCTGTGTTGCAACATTGACCTCTAGTGTACAGCATATGAACTGCATCCAGGTACATACAGTACATGCATGGAATTTGACTACAGTTTTATGCAGCTCTGCACTTACACAGAATAGAAATAACAGCTAGGAAAAATAATGACCAACAATAAAAAAATAAGACAATAATAAAATAAAATTAAATGTCTATGTACAAGTCAATTGTTCTGGAAGTTGAAACAATACAAATAGTGCAAATAAACGGGATGGATATACATGGACTGGATGATTATGTACATGTGAAGATGTCTATATACTGTATGTAAAGTGAGTAGGATTTATATTGGCAGTGACAGATGATATGCACAAATATTAGAAAAAAGTGTGCATTAAAAACTGTGAATTATAATCTATAACGGCAGCAGCGGATATTTGGTGTTTTCTCCACCAACCTGAGTTTGTCTCTGCCCTGGAGCAGCTGCTTGTATATGGTCTGCGTCTCTACGTCGGGATCAAGCGGGTCACTCCAGTCACCCAGAGTCACAGCTGAGTGGGTTCTACTGCAGCCTATAACTGAGAGACAGCCTTTTATTGAACAGTGTTGCTCTACACATGAACCTCACACAGGTAAACAGAACATATTCTTCAACTTGACAATTTCACAATTTCACGGAGGTCTCATTGTACTACAAGTTTGTAAATTTTTAATGCAAACAGCCCTGGTGGCAATCAAACCCCAAAACGCAGTATTATCCAGAGAAAACATCACATAAACCAATGGTTACCAACCTGGGGGTCCCGACCCCCACTAGGGGTCGCCAAAGATTCACGGCGGGGTCGCAAGTCCTTCTTGATTTTAAGTGATGTACTGTTAGACAACTTTTTTTTAAAAATATAGCCTACAGTTGGCTTATATCTCTGCATTTTGTTCATTTCTGTGAAGAAAACTAAATTAAACTGTAATTTTAAAATTTGGATAATTATTCAAGGTATAAACTTGGGTTAATTGTACAGTTTATCAGATGTTCTGTGCAGTTATTTTAATGCATTGAATAGAAAATGAAATAAAAATTGAATTGAATGAATAAAGAAAAGTATAAAATGTCACTTAGTCAGAGGTCGTCAGTTTACTCAATGATAGAAAAGGGGTACCTTAAGGAAAAAGGTTGGGAACCACTGATATAAACAATGACTCATGAAACAATTCTGCTGTTCAGCACTGTGAAACACCGCACAAGAAATTTCATCAGATGTAGCGTTCAGACAGCGACTAAATGTAATTGGTCAGAGAAAATTGCATTATGATTCTCAGAGCTCGTTCTCCGCTGATGCAATAAAAACATGGCAGCTACAAATTGAGGTTTTAGTCATTAAATATGGATCGCCAGGAGCTCATTCGCTCTTTGAAGCCAGCTACAAGTTTGTCGACCAGGACTCAAATAATGCACGTTGATGCTGTTGGAATTCCTGATGATCCTTCTGGGGGTGTCTTGGGTGTTATTCAGAAATAGGTTAGATAGTTGCACTGCATCCTGAGTCCTAATAGAAGGATTTTAAAGTTTGTGCAGCTATCAGAAGTAATAAAAGCAGGATTACCAGCACGGTCTGCCTGCAGGCAGCAGGTCCACTTGCCACTGCGATGAGCCCCTGGGTGGAAAGAGGGCAGCATGCGTTCATTGTAGATGCTGACTTTCCTGATCGCTGACAGCCACTGGTTCAGCTCATTGACATTCTGCACAGACACAATTATACCATGAACCATTAATTTGGTGCTCTATTAAAGTCATGCTGAAATCAAAGCAGGAAAAATGTTGCTATCCAAAAGTAATTTACTAATAATCCACCAATAATTAAAGTAAGTTTAAATTAAATCACATTTTTTGTTTTACAATATTTATGCCTCTTAAAGGAACAGTGTGGAGAATCTATTAGCAGAAATGGAACATAATATTCATAACTATGTATTTTTCATTAGTGTATAATCACCTGAAACTAAGAATCGTTGTGTTTTTGTTAGCTTAGAATGAGCCCTTCATATCTACATAGGGAGCGGGTCCTCTTCTCAGAGTCCGCCATGTTTCTACAGTAGCCCAGAACGGACAAACCAAACACTGGCTCTAGAGAGAGCCTCTCACATTTTATGTTACCTGAAGGCCACCGTAGTTCTCCGACACGCTTGTGAAACTGCGGTAACGTGAGCCGCAGAGTGCAAAACCGTGGTACCGCCAGCTGCTGTCTGACTTCTGTTGCTCCTAAAGTAGTGTTATTATGGTAAGGATGGCCTCCTAGGGAGGCGTATAAAAGCGTTACCACGGTTTTGCACTCGGCGGCTCATGTTACCGCAGTCTTGGAAAGGGAGGAGTAAGCGGAGGGGTACTCAGTTGGTTGCAATCTGCAACCACACCACTAGATGCTGCCAAATGCTACACACTGTACCTTTAAACTATCAATTGAAATTAAAAATATGATTCTATTTTTTTCAGTAAATTGTCAGCAAAATTGTATTTGATCTCAACTCATCATGACACAGCCAAATGCCAACAAAATAGTGGAAAAAGAAAATGATGTGCCAAAAAAACATTTTCGAGGAAAAGGTCAAGAACTGTGTTGGTGGCTGACTGGTGTCAGTACTAACGCACCTTGCACTGGATGTACATGGTGTGCAGCTGTCCGTCGTTGTCCTGGGAGATGACCTGCATTACGTTCTGCTGCTGAAAGGCATTTTCATCCACCCTCTCCACGGCACACACGCACTGAATAGGGATTGAGGAGCGCACCTGCAACAATTCAGCCACAAACCACAACACCAATTAACACAAGTATGCAGGCCGGTAATGATGATGGATCATGCTTTTGGCTAAGGCTGTAAGGTTTAAGTGAAATAAAAGTGACATTTGATCACAGAGCAAATAAATGGAGCAGTGTCTAATACTGAGATCTTTTGCACACATTCGGTTAGGAGGAACCGTGTGACGCAAGGAGGAAGTGAAGATGAGATCAGCGTTGCAGGAAAGGCCACTTTAAAGTGTAAATCAGCCACTTTCCAATGGGAGCTCGCTCCACCGAGACTGGAGTGCTCCAACATTGAGGAAAGGGGCCAGGACATTGTCTGCAATCTGATTTGCAATGTTAGCATGAATATCCACAGCCTTCAATTACCCCTCGCCTTTTATTCCAGTCACACAAAGCCGAGACTGGCTCAAAGAGAGAGCTTTTTACTGGGAGCCTGCTCCACTCTCCGTCTCCCCTCTCTCTCTCTCACTCAGTCTCTGGCTGGTGAATGAGAGGAGATCATTATCGCAAAGTTAGGCTTCACATGGTAATAACACTAATGATGTTCTCACAAGGAGATCAACACGAGCACAATAAAGCAAACTGGGGATGACTGAAAGGTTTCCTCTTTTTAGTTGATAAACGTCCGTGGGTAGACACAGTGACTAATTCATCATCAGAGGGCAATATCAGTTTCTAATAATGGATGAGTCATTTTCACATGACTTTGATTCAAAGTTTACTCATCTATTTTTGGCTTGTATATAAGACAAGGAGAATAAATAGGCATTTATCTGGCAGACATTACTCGTGTGTTGATCCAGATGTCACAGCAGAAGACAGATTTAAGAACACTACTTAGCTACCTAGCCAAATGATAAAAAGTCGAAACAGTGGCTGGTTGCCAAATTGGATAGTAAAGTAGATAAATATAAACAATATAAAGCTATAACCTATACTTGTTTAGTACCAACCTGCCAATCAGGCGTCTTGGCGTAGGACAGCGTCTCACTCGTCAACCAGAAGTAGCGCTTCTTAAAGGCAAAGCGGGATAGCAGTTGGGGCCCCTCTGCCTTGTGTTTGTGGAGGAACCCCTCTTTAACTGTGACTGAGGGCATGAATACACACCTCTGTGGCACCTCGGACACTGCAGGATGAAGATGAGAGAGTTTTAAACAGAGAATGTATGAGAATGCACATGTAAAAGGCACATTCATCCATATAGACACAAGGTGGTGCTGCGACAATACACAAACAGAGCGGGTTTTATTGCCAAACTACAGTACAAGTCTTCATTTTCAGCACTTTGTTATTGATGGCAACCTCAGCCTCCTTCATCACCACGTGAAGGATGGCTTCAAAGAGGCATAACAAGCGTCCACTTCTGTCCAACAAATCCACCTGAAGAGCATTAAATGTCAAACTGGCCTTTAAGAGAAAAGAGTGGGCGTGATGTGCAGGAGGCGGCTGAAACACGATATATCAGAGGGGGAAGAAGTTTCACAACAACAGCCTCGCTGACACATGACAGTAAGAAAGCAGCCCAGACATGTTGGGTAACCACTGTGGCGTGCACAAACACCTGCGGCTTCTCACTCCAGCTCCTTGCCAGCTCGTTAACCATGTCATTTCTTTTCTACTCTTCCAGCTAGTTATGAATATTTCACCACTACAGCATTGTTTTGCTTAATCCTGACATGAGCTGGGAGCTGCTACGCTAGCAGCTGGCATGTGGCTGATCAGCTCAACAGCATGACCTGCTTTTCCTTAGTTTAGCGGTGTGTGTTCACTGTTGTCGGCCTTACCAATGTCATGATCTATGTCGATCATCTTGTCCAGGAAGTCTTTGACAGAGGCCACGCTGCGTAGGATGATGGGGTGAAGAGGCTCCATCCACTGCTCCTTTCCGTGACCCAGCTGAAGGCCCAAGTTCCCGACGCTTTGCAACGCCTGGCGACCACAAAGACACACTCAACACTCACATCCTCAGCACATCAAATCCCCAGTAACTGACAGAACTCAGTGTGAGTGACTGCATATCTCAAAGTCGGAGATCAAAAGGGTCCCTGAGGCCAAGCATGCTGTGAGGCCCTTTGTCCGGCCCACACCTGGCCTACGGCGAGGAGGAAGTCCCTCTCTACGCCCCTCTCTGATGCTCGGCTTTGAACCGCAGTCTGGTCACAGCGCACACAGAGGTAAAAATAGCCCGTTCCCTTTCTCTGTAGAGGACCCATGGCAACAGCACTTCAGCACCACGGACAGCAACCACAGAACCCACATGTGGGAGACATGAGGTTTCACTTTTCTTCTACAATGACACCCCTGTTTTTAATGATATCGAGAGTGTTCATGTTAGCGACAGTCGGGGGTCACTTCCATTCAAAAGCATGGTGAACTCTCAGTTACCTACAAGACGCCTTTCTCAGTGGTGTAGTGGAGGGTATACACAGGTATACAGCAGGGCTGCACAATTAATCCAAATTTTATTGAAATCGCAATGTTGCCTACTGCACTTTTCAAATTGCAGGAGGCGCAATATTTGTTAAAGGCGTGTCAATGTGCTTCAAAATACGAATTTAAATTAAATATTGTCATGCTGCAGTGATGTCCTGCCCTACAGATCATATTCTACAGACTTAAGAAAAGATCTTTGTTGGTACAGATCCCAGCAAAAATCACACCTTAAAGGGATAGTTCAGGTGTTTTGAAGTGGGGTTGTATGAGGTACTTATCCATAGTAGGTGTATTACTTAGAAATAGATGACGGTCGGCACTCCCCCAGAATCGAGAAACAGACCGAAGTACCGACACCATAGCAAAGCAATACAGTGCTGTGGACGGGGACGACAGAAAAACTTATTTTAGACACCTAAAAGAAAGGCTCACCTAAAAAAATCGATATCTGTTTAAGTGTACGCCATATTTAGAATATTTTAACCGCTTTATCTTTCCGTCAGACAGCCCTTTCCTTCTCCTTTTCGACGGGGAACTGAACTGAAAGTGAAACTTATCTACGCTCTCTCCAAATCCAGTAAAAACAGTATAGATACGTTTCACTTTCAGTTCAGTTCGCCATCTGAAAATAATTCTAGTCCTTCCTTTTAGGTAGCTAAAATAATTTTTTCTGCCGTCCCCATCTACAGCACTGTATTGCTTTGCTCTGGGGCCGGTGCCCCTGTCTCTTCTCCAAGCTGGGGGCATGCCGACCGTCATCTACTGTAGGTAATACACCTACTATGGATAAGTACCTCAAATAACCCCACTTCAAAACACCCAAACTATCCCTTTAAACATTTTAATAGGTGTTTCAAAATGAGAAAAATTATATAAAAATGACATTACATCCTTAATAATAATATATCGCAATTGCAATATCAGTCAAAATAATTGCAATTAGATATTTTTTCAAAATAGTGCAGCCCTAGTATACGGGGTATGCCAAACTCTTCAGTCACAAGGAAATGTTTTTTTTTCTCGATGGTGTCATTCTTTTGCAATTTGATCTATTTCCATATGAAACAGGATGTTTGATTGGGGCATAATGTATTTAAATATTGTTTAAAGTTTATAGCCAACAATGTCACTAAAAAACATACTTGCATACTTGGTGTAAAAGGTAAAGCAATCCGCTGTGAAATGTGCTGCGTATGATCTTGAGCTGTCCCAAATTTCTACACTATAAATGAATTCCAGCCTCTGGGACACTAAAACAGTGTTAAAGGAAAAGGAAACAGGGTATTTGGAGGGTATTATTGATTGTATGTTTATAGTTTACCAATTAAATCTCCAGGAAGAACACTTTTTATACTGACGTAAAATTAAAAGTTACTTTGGGCAGATATTGCTAACTTAACAGCATTATCTAATTACTTCACAATGTGAAAAAGCAAGGAACGGTTTAGTGCTTTATCTGCTGCTGCCTCCACATATAGTATAAACATTGTATGTTGCATTCCTGCTTCATATATATTTGTTTAACACTTGCAAATTAAATTTCCTCACTGTTGGCAGACAGCATATGGCCTTGCATCCTCTGCACCCACCTCTTTACTGTTGTGATGTCTGGAATAAGTCATTCATAGCAGTATATGTGCGTATGTCTGCGTTGTGATTTGTACCTTGGCCAGCAGTAGCAGCGTTCTGCTTGTACGCGTATCGGCGTGCTGATCCCTCAACTGGAACAGTTTAGGTGTGAGGATTGCAGGAGCAAAAAATCGCAGGAAAAAGAATCCACTGATGGCCAGATACTTCACATCCTGTAAAAATGAAGTAAACAGCTGTAGCTGAATATATAGCATGTAATGGTAATGGTAATGTTTAAATCACACATATACAAGCCCTGCAGATACAATAAAGCTAGGGTTGGTAATCTTAAGAAACTAACAAGAGTACACTAGATTTTAAAAATTATCCAACCGAAAAACCCAGCCCAGTGTTACCAACCTCCAATTAAAGTAGCTAGCAGCAGCTACATATACTGTATAGAGCTATTAGCTGTATATAAGAAGTGGACATAGTCACTGTGACGTCACCCGTTGGTTTGTGGACTGCTGTTTTGGAGCCGCGTGTTTGGCATGTTTTTTTGCAATCAGAAGTGACACGAAAGGGCGGAGCTAAGTACAACTGAACACTGAATAAGACATTTCTAGGTGTCCAAAAAGGTTATAATTAACGTGGTAGCGACAAGGTAGCCTACTTTATGGTCTGTTTGACTCTAAATGGGACCATAATTTACTAAATGAACATCATGCTGTATTGAAGAAGACTTGAAACTAGCAATTGAGACCATAAACTCATGTCTACAATGTTTACTGAGGTAATAAATCAAGTGAAAAGTAGGGTGATTTTCCCATAGACTTCTATACAATCAGACTTCTTTTTGCAACCAGAGGAGTCGCCCCCTGCTGGTTAGAAATAATGCAAGTTTAAGGCACTTCTACTTTGGCTTCACTTTTCAGACCCCGGAGCTGCCCACTGATCATAATGAATGTAAACAACAAAAATGGCTATTGTAAGCATTTGATTTATTGATTGCAGTCGGGATGTAATGAGAATTTCAACAAATATAACAAAAAAATGTTTTTGAAAAAGATTACCAACCCTAGCTTTAAATTTTCCAGCTGTTTTTCTTCCGTGTGTTTTGCTCCAGACTGACCTCATTCTCAGGTTCGGCAAATTGCTCCTCTACTCTCTTGTGTAGCTGTTTGAAGGCCACCCTCATGACGGGAGGACACTGATCGACTGAGCCCACGATTGATTCAATAATGCTGGTTAAGTAGATGTGCAAAATCTCCACGCTGCTGTCCCGCACCTCTGCCTCTGACACAGCACCTTTAAATGAAATTCGTCTTCGGACAGAAAGAAAGATATCGTAAATGACTGAATCTGTGTCAGAAACACACAATCCTAAGACAAAGCACGTCGTTTTATGTATATGGTCAAAATAATATAGTCAAATTTACTCTTATAATATACCTGATAACCTCTTTCTGTTTCTGATTATGTCATGACATGTGAGAGCATGCTATAAGGTTGAGTGCTGAATTGAAGATGTCCGGAGAGATATATAGACAAGGAGTGGAGACAACAAACAAAGTGATGGCAGGCAAATCTACTGCAGACGGAGAGCACATTAGATCCTCGATCTCTCTCTATGTGAGAGATAGACATCTCAGGGGGCTCATAGCAGTTGCCAAGCAACAGCCTTCCCCCTTTTTACATTCCTTTTTTTCATTTTCTCACATTGATGTTCTTCCTCTCAGGGGTGAAGTGTAAAGGAAGTGGGCAGTCTCCTGTGACAGCTTTTCCATTTGACCATTTTAGCACACAGATTGTGAACTATATACATGAACCTACAACCCCCCACTTGTCATTTGTGGCTTGAGACAAGCACCTGTGAAGCAGATCTGGGACTATTTCTAGGTCAGAGTGATAAAATCGTAGTGCATAGTGAGCTCCAGCAGGTTTGTTTTACCTTGTGCGGTTCAGGTCAATCTTACACGGATCCAGCTCAATGTACTTCTTCTCATCAAAGATGCGGTTGATGATGGGCTTCAGCACCTCGTGCAGATACAGCATGCCAACAGCCTGACAGCAAAACAATACCATATGTTGAAGACATCTCATTTGCATCCATGCTACAGGGATTGTTTTCTAAATGTGTAAATCTGCATAGTACAAACAGTGAACAGGGTACAGTACGATGCAGCAACGGGACCATGAGATGTGTAACTAACTCAGTGTTTGTTTAACAGAGATAGAAAGAATAAATAATTAACAGTCAGATCATGCTTTCACTCACAGCAGAGACAGAAAAATCTATCTTACTTTCAATTCCTGATAAAAATACGCCAACGCACCTTCATGAACTGTTCCATGGCCTTGGATGAGAGTGAGTTGGACCGAAATAACGTGTTTGGATCAGCTATGAGAGCAAAACAGAAAAGAGATTGATTAGGTTTAAAGTAAATATTAACATAACATCTCCACATAGTGGAGCTGACCATGAACCACAACGTCCCTGGTTTGCATCTGGCCAGGGACCTTTGTTACAGGTCATTCTCTCGGGTGGAGTCAGGTAAAATGCGCCACTTTTTGGTAAATGATTTATAAGACCATCAAATAAGCTATGCATGAGATCCATTTATTTGTTTAAAAAATGCGAAAAATTTGAGAGTTAGAGTAACAGCATGTTTATTCTTGAGCTACGATGATCAGGTAAAATGGGCCAATATAAAAAGAGGACAACGCAGTAATTTCATCTGAAATCATTTTAATTTTAACAGTAAATTAACACTAACTATTGTCTTTGGTGTGCCATAGTAACAACACTATAAATAGCCTACATTTCATGCAATAAAAAGTTGAACAAATATTTAATTGAATAATGCATTTAAAAATGAACGGATGTTAACTTTTTCTCCTCTCTCTTCTTCTCTTTTCTTTTTACCTTCTCTGCCATACTGTCTGCAAAGCATCATTTTAAAAAAGATTGTGAAGATTTTGCATGGATACATATCTAGACCCTTGTTTTGCACCCTCAATTTCTGTGTAACTACTGTGTAAAAGTGTGCATGTATGTGGCCCATTTTAGCTAGCTGGTTAAGCTAAAATGGGCCAGTACCTAAAATGACTTTTTTTAACAAAAGTTTTTATTAATTTCAACTTTTTTATTTGAAAGAGCCAGTCAAAACATTGCTCATAAACATTTTGCTTTATTTGTAAGCTTACTTATAATAGCTTTATCATCCTTATTAGTGATGAGTGACATTTGCTATGTCATGCTCACGTACCATACAATCTCTCTGACATGCTTCATGTAACACTATGCCCCGCTCACATTAGCAACCTCAGACCAATTAAAACTATTGTTACATGTCAACTGTTGTAGCAACAATGCAAGATCAGTTATTGTGATTGGCTGTAAAAGTTTAAAGGACTATGACGCTCCAACCTTATCTGGCCCATTTTAACCGACTCCACCCTAAATCTCATTTCTCTACAGCTGTCTGTCTAATAAAGACACACAACCCCCCAAAAACGCCTAAAAAAGACATCTGTTGTGTATCTGATGACAGAAACAGGAAAAGGATCTCCTCCACTGTATTAAAGCTCCCAATGAGTGTAATGAAGCAACGTTTAAGCTTTCACAGAGACCCTCATCAGGCACATAATCATGCTTGATGAAAATCTCTGAAAGTGCTTCATTAAATTCGCTGAAAGCTATTAATACAGTGTGTGGATCCTTTGTCTGTTTCTGCCCTCAATTCAGGCGTTTGGTCTGCAGTGTTCATGCTTTCTATTCTGTTTGATGGATGTTTATCGGCCAAGAATTGATCTGCTTTGGAGGCCAGTGTGAGGGAAGGCTGACCTTGCTGCATCACTTAAATCCTTCAAGGTGGCGATACTAAAATACCCACAGCGACAGGACTGGGTTTGCCAGGTAGAATATTTTGGTCTCAAAGATAAGGATGTGCAGAGAAATGCGGGGTTTTGATTGCAGCCCAGTGGGTGTACAGTTCCTTTTCTTTACCCCTGTTGCCCAACTTTAATGTCTGGCTGCTTGCGCCATCTATTCCTGATCAAGCAGCTACCGTTCGGATCATGTGGAGTTGCCATGGAAACGCAGGCACTATGCTTATTATCTTAAACTACACCAACTAAACAGAACCCAAAGACCAGAGCTCAACTCTGTGTGAATTAGCAATGGGGATGTGGTGCGGAGGCAAAAAAACATGACTAATAGAGACCACAGAGGAGCCAGGAAAAGAATGTTGGGTGAGTAAATAATTGGCAGCAGGGTAGTAAATATAGTGCTGTTAGACTTGACCTGCCCACACATAGCACATGGATGTTCAGAGACCTTGATGTCAACTCAGAGTTTAAATAGAAGCAGCCCTCAGAAGGTCTCTCTGACTAATACAAATACTGACTAATAGAGATACACTCGGGACTTACGCACACTGTGTATTATGTAATCACAGTTGTTCACATGCTAAATGTTTTGAGCTAATATTTGTAGGTTTAAATGGTGCAAAAATTAAAATAATAGTTCTCTATCTGTCAAGAATACATAATAAATAGACTGTAGCCATGACATGTCATCTTTGTTGACTTGTGAAATTATGAGTAGGCTCTCTAAGCCAGTGGTTCTCAACCTGGGGGTCGGGACCCCCAAGGGGGTCACGAAATAATTTCTGGGGCTCGGCAGATGGAAAAAAATAAAATAACATATTTTAGACTGGGGAATGTTTTGTTTTTTACATTACATCGCCTGTACCAGTGATATACTGTACTTTTTCTTAGAATAGATTTTATTTAGTGTGTTTGTGACTGTCCCTTTACTTCCCCGCCGTTTCCCTTCTGTCTGTGGATTGCTGCAATGGGGGTAAAATAACTGGACGCGATGCGAACATCAGATTGTTTCTGTTTTTCCCAGATGTCCTCACATACTCCATACGTCAGCACACAGGCTGAGCGATGTGTTGCTTGTTTGAAAAACGCTCGCCCTGGCTCTATTTATGCGAAGTTTCTCGCACTTGCAACCTATTTTCATTGGTCAAATCGACACTGACTGTAACTGACAATCAATATCTCTCTCTATGTAATAGGGAGTGTCATCGCTCGTAGTATATCTGGACAATATTTCACGCTCCATTCGCCAGAGTTCGCTCGGTCGCTGTATGTTAGGAAGAGGTGTAAGAAACTGTGAAGTGATGTGTTCTATCGCTCCGTTTCAGTACTATGGACAGCGTCGCACCTACACAAGCACCCCCTAAATTAGCAATACTTACTTCACCATTTCACAGCACAAATGCCGACTTGTTTTGTGGGCCTTACAGTAATCATATTCCCAAATGATTAGACACCAAAAAGCATTAAACCACTTGCCAGCATACAGAGAATTTACCGCTATATGTGGGGATTTTTATATGGTGAGAGTTTATGAGTAATTAATGTGTTTGCATCTGGGTGTTGGGGGGGTCGCAAACACCAACCTGATTATTCTGGGGGGTCGCGACTCGAAAAGGTTGAGAACCACTGCTCTAAGCTACAAGCTAGAGTACTCAAAAATGCAACATTTTTTGCATATCCAACATTACGCTTAGAAATGGTTCTGACTGGCAATGATCTAACATTTTAAACAGTTGTGATGTTGTTCCTTTAATCTTACTGGTGTTGTTGACCTCCCGGGTGTTGAGGTAATCCAGGAATGGCACCACCAGGCCCTGGCCCAGGTAGATCTTCACCAGGGTCATCGCCACATCCTGCCGGCTCTCAACCGTGTTCACCTCCTCCAGCATGGTCAGAGCACTGCTATCCTCCACCTGGTGAGAAGAGGGGAGAGATTGCAAAAGATGTTTTCATGTTGTCTGAAAGCCAACACAGAATTTATGAATTAATGAGTCAAATGCATATCAGCACTGAAGAAATATGGTGATGCTGACCTCTGTAGGGGAGATGACCGACTCCACCAGGAGGTGAATGAGGGGCTGATAGTACACAGATGGCAAGATCCGATCCTCCACCAAACGCACTTTCAGACGCAGCGCTCCCAGCTTGCCGCTGGCAACAGAGGAAAATAAAAATAAATAAATAAAAATATATTGTTTTTAAAAATGCCGGTGGGCGCCCTTCCTCATTTTCTGCATTGAGGTAACAAATGAACAAAACAAATAAAGAAATACATCTTTCACCCCTGTAACTCTCTTTCTCACACTTTTTCATCTGTCTGGATGTACTTATTTGATAATAAAAGTTTAAATTGTAGTGAAACTGACTTAACACTTTTAAGCCAACAATATCAGGGACCAATTGTTTGTTTATGTTACAATAGATACAGTTATTTATGAAAATAAAAATCTTAATTTTTGTCTTAAAACCATTGTGATGTCTGATGTGTGTTGCGGTTTACAGGGCTAGGGTTCTGGGGAGTTGAACCCTAATCCTAACCCTAGAGCGGCACCGCCGGGGGGATCCAAATCCGAATTTCGCCTAGGGCACCAAAAGGGCTAGAGCCGGCCCTGTCACTCCTATAACTGTTATTCTGGTAAAGTTTAATAATTGAAATACAACATTCATAGAATGCCTGCTAAACACTTCCTTGAAATCCAAATGTAGAGGTTTAAACCTCGATGTGACGTCAACGCACTGTTTACCTATCGCTGTCTCACAATCTAAAAAGTATGTCTCCTGTAGTACTAGGGTCTGATAAATGTTTGGTATAATATTATAACAGTCTTGCCGATGGAGGAATGACGTTTCTAAAAACAATGTTAAGGAGTCCTTATGGTCAAGAAAACTGTCAAAGGGGTAGTTTTAACAGATAATCCCAGAGGGAATATCTTTTGCAATGACATTACTTTTTTTTACAAAAGTGAAAGTAGATCTCTAACCAGCTTCTACTCAGCATTGTGCTCCCCTCAGAAAAAAACTTTTAACTCTGAGTCATTTTCCAATGAACCTCTTTGACACTGTATCCATTGGCGCTTCCCTCGCCTTTCTTTGTTCTAAAATTATCTCAAAGAACAGATGCTGTCAGGGACCTGGCTATACACCTGTGAAAGTTCATTTAAATGCAAAAGAGAAAGCACGGAGGAGAGCAAATACTTTCCTTGAGTGCATTTTAACACACTGATTGCAGCTCAATTTGAGTCTTAAACAATGTCCAAAAGCAAACTGCTTGTCTCACTTACACACAAAGTCACTACATTGGACAAACAAGCACACACCCATAATCCTCACCCAGCGTCAACCTCATTGTTTCCCAAGGGAAGCAAACGAAACCAGCCCTCTAACGGAGGTGTCTTGTGCAAACAAGCAAAAGGAATTTCCACCTGTGGGAAGAAAGAACAAACAAGGATCAGGCAGGAAAAACAACTTTATACTAGGCCTGTCAAAGTTAATGTGATAATAACGCGTTAACACAAATTTGTTTTAACACTACTAATTTCTTTTACACATTAACAATTTAGCAACTTGCGATTTTTAGCTAGTAGCGGGCTCAGTCTTCATCATATGAAACTAGAAAACCTCAGGAATCCTTTGGTACCAACCATGTCGCACAATATTTGTCATTATTTTGTGTTGTTAATTGATTTCCAATAATATTTACATACATACATTTGCATAAAGCAAGCGTATTTGCCCACTCCCATGTCGATAAAAGTATTAAATACTTAAATCTCCCTTTAAGATACATGCATGCAAGTGCAATTAATTTACTACTGTAACTTCCAGGTGAAGCATATTATGTAGTGATCAGAACATGAAATATATGCAATATTATCATAATGATGGCATCCTCACCTTTCCCAGAAAGTCATTCTTGCCCACCATGTCCCAGTCCCAGACCTCCACAGTGACAGTCCCCTCCTCACGCAGCTCCTCTGGGTCCAGCTCCAGTTCCAGGGTCTCTACCCAGTGAGGGAAACGGGTCTTCTTGATGATCTAAAACCCAGCAGGTTGGGGTGTTAGGAAATCCTAAAACCTCTCATGTTTACAGTAATATGAAATAATATGACAGACCATCAATTACAAGGGCAGAACATGTACTTCTGGCCCCGCTGAAACCAATACATACTGTACATGCACGCACATAGAGCTCACCGAGGTCTCTGCACTGTGGTTGTTGAAAATAACTCTTGTAAATGGATCAGAGGTCCCAGAGATGTCTCTCGGAGCCAAGTCTCTGCCAAAAGACAACAGAACTGATCAATACGCTCAAAATGCTCAACAAACTCCTATCGCCTGTTCTGCAAATTAAATTAGCTGGCGAGGAAATAAACAGCAAAAACTTTCCACTTGACCTTATTCCTTCAAACTTGATTCACATTCATCGGAGCGTGTTTGAATAACAGAGTGTCAAGCTCTGATTGACATGCTCATTAGTGCCCTGCCTGAGAGGAAGAGATTGTAGAGACGCACAGATGGGGCAGTGAGTGGTGTGATAGTGGCAGTATAACTCAGGAGGAGAGTGTGGAGGCCTGCGGGGTGATGGTGATAAGATTTCAGCACAGAAACAGCGATGACACTCTCAGCTACAGTAATGTAACTCCTGATATGATAGTTTCACCACTTGCAACTACATTTACACACACTTTTAGAGTCTACCTACCCTTCTGGTCACAAGCCTGTTACTCTATTGTCTAGGCCAGCGTTGTCTATTCTTATCTCTATCTGAGCTCCTCACATTGTCACAGCAGGGGCAGGATTTAAGGCACACATTTATTATATTACCTGGCTTCAATGACTTGACATCGCAGGCTGATCTTCTCTGTATCTTTCAGTAGCTCCAGACTGAGATGGATCTCTCCCTGTACTTCTTCATCAGGGTCGACTCTCGTCAGGTTCAGCCAGCTATCTAGTCCTGACCGTAGAGACATTATTCATTGAAACAGCACTCCTGTCAACTCTAAAAACATCGAGCATTAAAGCTGCAGTCGGTAACTTTGAGCAAATATGATAAAAAGTCATTTTTATAAAATGATCACCATATCATGACAGTAGTGCATGAGACAGGTAATCTGACAATCATGTCCTCTGTGTCCTCTGGTGCTCCTAATTAGCACTAAAAGAACTAAACATGCAGAAGCAGCATTCAGTTTTTATGCACCAAATATTTGGAACAAGCTCCCAGAAACCTGCAGGACCAACTCCAACTCTGAGTTCTTTTAAATCAAAGCTTAAAACTGTCTTGTTTGCTGCTGCCTTTTATTAAACCAAATAATGATCTTATACTGCACTATAACTTTTACTCTTGTGTGTTATACTCTATTTTAGCTTCTATCCTAGTTTTTATTTTTAGCTTGTTCTTATTCTCTAATCTTTAACGTTTTTATGTTTTTATAACTGTTTTAATTATGTCTTAATGTTCTTTTGCACTTTGTCGCAATGTTTTTGAATGTTTATGTAAAGCACTTTGAATTGCCCTGTTGCTGAAATGTGCTATGCAAATAAAGCTGCCTTGCCTTGCCTTGCCTAATGGCATTTGCAAACATTCTTATATTTTATCTCATATTTGATCAAAGTTACTGACTGAAGCTTTAAGAGAGAATAATAAACACGGAAACTTAGGCAAATCCTATTTTTCGGTAACACTTTACAATAATGTACATAAAAATGTGAGTAGTTACTGGGGAACGAATGAGGATCTAACTGCTAGTGAACCATTAGTTAATCAGTAACTCCCAATCACATTCTATAGAGTAGTTAATGATTATAAAACGAGCGAGGAACAAATCAGGAATTACTTGATAATTGATGTATCGTTAATGAGTTCTTCTCTAATAATTCCTAATGGAGGACTGTATAGTAGATAATGAAGAGTTACAAGAGAACAGACTGGGAGATCCTTTATTAATGAATCATTAAGTAATGATTAGTTCATGAATATACGTGACTTGATCATACTGACCACTTTCATGAGTCGTTCCTGATTAACTCTGAATCAGCTGCTGAGCGGCAAAAAACTAGTAACGACTCATTAATTACTGATTACTTAAACATTAGTTACTGTTTTTGTGTCCTCCCCAAGTAAAGTGAGACATAATACAGAGTAGTTACTGAGGAGTTCCTCATTACTTCATCATTAATTTATGATTACTCACCCTTTTTGTGTCCCCCAAGTAAAGTGAGACATTATACTGAATAGTTACCATTAACTATTCTAAAGAGTAATTGAGAGTTACTCATTAACTAATGGTTCACTAGCATTTAGATCCTCATTCCTTTTTCAATTAAGTAATCATTAACTGATCATTATCTACTCTATAAAATTTGATTGGGAGTTACTCATTAACTAATGGTTCACTAGCATTTAAATCCGCATTCGTTCCCCATAACTACTCACATTTTTTTTGTACCTTATTGTAAAGTGTTAGCTATTTTTCCAATTAACTGTTTTCTGTGTATCGACAAATTGAATAATCAACTAATCGCTTCAGCACTAATGAATACTTCTGAACTTAATGAAGAGAGTTGAACAAGAAAAAATGGAGATATCCTTTGGCAGAAATGAGTTTAGAGCTGAAACTTTTAGTCAATTAATCTATTAGTTGATTGACGGAAAAATAATCTGCAACTATTTTGATAATCTATTCATTTTTTCAAGTATATTCAATAGTATATTGAGTATTTTCTTTAGGATTTTAAGTGTTGATGGGGGGAAAACAAGCAATTTGATGACATTACCTTGGGCATTTGATACTACTTTCTGACATTTGATTGTCTAATTTGACAACTAATTGATAATCTTTATGTATTTGAGTAATTACATATTTTAAAATAGCAAATGTCTATAATGCTGGCAAGTACATGACAAGGTAAAGGCATGCACAGTCAAAAAAAACCTACTCCTTGATAGTCTGAACAACACGTAAATTATGTGATATGGTTTGCCAGTCATGTCACATTCAATGTGTTATGTTTTAGTTTTTCAGAAACATCATGATTCATACGTAAGCGAGGGCACAATGTCAAGGCGAAGACTGTGAGAATATTCCTGTGAGGGAGTAACTGACTCAGTGCGCCGCCATGTAGCGATGAATCACGCGAGTGAAGGCCACGCCAGGTGGCTCTCGGGAGAGACGCATCAGTATGCAGCAAACATACCCCGGTAAACACTTTGAGCAGTTTAATAAAACTACGACTTCCTCACTACGTACCGTATTTTAAATGCCGTATGTCTGGCCAAGACGGTGTAGAAAGTGCTCGCGGAGGTAAACAGTGGTACTAATTTCTTGAATGTGAAAGCCTCTGTGAGAGAGCCAGACATTAAATGGTTTGAAGCCATTTGAAATGCTTTGGCTGTTCTCCTCATTTCACAGCACTGCAGGCTCCCGCACAAAAGGATGGTTAGTAATGCACAATGAAGAGAAAAAAAACAGCATTTATACAGACAAGCACCAGGAGAGCCATCAGAATAACACACGTATCAGCGTGAATGCTGATTTCATTGCCTGCAGTTTGCACAACTCGACTCTCAAATACATGTAAGCAAATCAAATTAAATGTGTGAGCGAGCACTGAGAAACATTCCCAGAGTCTCCGTCTAAAAGAGTCTCCTCAATCACTCAGACCTTTTGACTCGGTCCTGGGAAGCCATGTGTGTTTAACCTATGACCTTTTGTCATGCACCCATCCTGTTACATTTTTGTTCAGTCTTACCTTTAGCTTGAGATCCGATGGCTTCTTTGGTCAGAGTGATCTTTCCGATAACATCATCATGACTGTAGAAAAAAACAAAGATAAAAGAAGAGATTATCAGATATAAGCTATTGAAAATACTATCAATGTTGTTTGATCATGCTAGAGTTAAATGAGACAGACCGATTAGAGTACTGGTGGTCACGAGAAGAGGAGAAAAAAAACAACCTTTAATCACTCAATCTGGGCGACCATCTGCCTGATGATGTTTGTTTATTCAAGGCTTGGATTTTTTTTCCTCAAAACATTTAAACTGTACACGAGTATCATGTTGGTTCATTCATCAGGCAAGTTAAGCAAACAGCCATGGCTTGGAGAGGACTACAAATCAACTGGCAACTCTAGTCAGTCAACAGTAATGGTTGAATATGGAATCATTTTTGATACAGCTTTGGAAGTTACCCAATCGTGTCCTCGTCCATGACTTGAAAGGAGAGTGAGTGGAACCCCATCGGGAGGTGCAGAGTGTACTCTTCACCCCAGAAAGGACTGAGGTTCTTCCACACTGTGGCGGTCCTGAAAAGAGAGGTTTCACATGCTCGCTTAGCCAGACCTTACGCAGAAACACATCACATGAATGTACGCAACAATAGAAACCAGTAGATCGTGTTGTAGTACTCGAGATCCCAAGACCGGTCTCAAGACCACTTGTGAAGGTCTTGTCTCGAAATAGACCACATTTTTACTCGGAAATCTGGATTTTATTTTTCGACCGGTCAAGACCACAACTGAGGGGATATTACTAAATTTCCTGTGCTTTGTTAGCTCATAGAAAACAAAGGACAATTCCCACACAGACAATTCACCTCTGCAATGCTGTTTGATTATTTTATCAGGACATTTCTCATGTTACATGAGACATCTGTGGGTGTTTTTATGGGAATGTGGATCTTTCAGAGTGCCTACGGTTTGCATGGTCCACATTTTATCATAAGTGTGTCATGCGGTGTGGGACTCGCACTGGTCTGGTCTTGGTCTTGACCTGGTCTCAACCCCTCAAAGTCTTGGTCTTATCTCAATATACTCTGGTCTTGGTCATGACTTGGTCTCGGTTTAGGTGGTCTTGACACTGCCGGTAGAGTAATGGCAGGAGTCAGAATTAAATGTGGCAGCAGTATAAGCCCTCACTTACCCACTTCATAAGTGTGCCTGAGCGAAGACATATAATGTTTCCAGTAATATGTAAAAAATACTGAGGTTTGGAAACCCTCCAAGGCATCACAAGATGATTTACAACAGAGGAAATAAGAAAAAACATGGATCTGCTTTCAGGTCTGGATAGTTTTACTTGTTTGAGCCCTTAAAATGATTCACATGAAACAATCTGAACAATCCCTCTTTGGTGAATCTGCTCACAACTTAGCGATGTATGCATTGCCGTAAACAGGCATTGCTTCATTTTAAGGGATAATATGGTAAAAAGGGTTAGGAATCACTGCTCTGCACCAAATTACAATCTCCTGCTTAAAAACTATAGCAGGCCCCCGGTAGGATTCAGTCATTTTTCTGGATATATCAACGCGTTCTCATCCCAACTCGTCATATACTGATGTTTTGTAAGACCCCTCGGCATCACTCTTTCCGGTTGCAGTAAACACGTGCTTAATGTTGTGAAGTAAACGAAAACATGTGCTTAGGTTCAGGCAATAAAACCGCTATAGTTAGGTTTAGGAAAAAAACAACATGGTTGGGCTTAAAACTACGTTTGTACAGTGAAAATGACACTGAACGTTGTGAACACGGGACACAAACAAACAACTGATTGTAACGTGACGCAGGGGACACAAGCAGCAGTCTCCTGGATGAAAGTCTTGTGTTTGTTGGACCCATCCACCTCCACCTGCCTGGTGTGTGTCTTTTTGCTTTTAAGGCTACGTCACCACACTCCTGGTGCACTTTCCCTGAATGTTTAATATTGACGCGGATAGGTTTACATTGTAGTTAATGGAAAGCTTGGAGATTCATAGTTTTGTATTCTTATTCTTTGATGAGTAGATCCTGATTTAGATTATTATATTGCCAATTTTAGACCATCTAAATAAAAAAACGCTTTATAGAAAATCTGATTTATATTCCGTAACGAAAGGTGTCGAAAAAAAAGTAATGTTTTAGTATCAATACCGATCATATATCATATTGTTAATAGGTTCAAAGAATACCTTAAAGGGACAATTATATATATTATAACTCTGTATCATTATAATAAACCTCTCTGTTTCTAAAAGTGTACTGAACCCATTATTTCCCACCACAATCTACCAGCACTCCATGAACATCACACTCGAGGAGTCAGTTGGCCAGTAACACTACAAGTACTAGATAATTAGTGTGAGTGTCTGCAGTGAATCATTGTGCCGTTTTCCCCAACGTGCCAGATGGAACAATAGCCACTGCATTTACCCCATGTTCTTACACACAACAACAACAAAAAATGTCAAAAGAAATCTGGGCTGCTGTCAAATAGCACTTATTTGGAAATAATATACTGCAGCTTCTATTGAAAATAAAAATTTTTTTGGATACTTTGAAGGATGAAATCATCTGTACTTTTGCACTCAGACTGAAAACACCTCTGAACCAGCTCCCAGCATTCTCCTCGCTTACACCGGGAGCTCCCCTGCAATAATTGATGCACCCTCTCCATGGTTACCTGCGGGTGTTTTAAAGGCCAGACCAGTATCAGGTTCTCCGTGTTGGAGGAGCCACGCTGTGGGCACCACCACCCTGATCATACACACTCCACCCGGGTTTACATGTGCAGAGTGGCGGGAGCTCAGCCAGGAAACTAACCTACTGCAAATATCCCAACTGTGCATGATGACAGATATTTAAATGTGAAAATTTATACTACAATAGATATTCTCCAGCTGTAGCTATATATATAATATACTATAACTAT
>CAKALU010033656.1:0-29402 GCA_916700995.1 Hozukius guyotensis | reverse complement strand
AGCTTCTCTCCCAAATATCTCTACCGTCCCCTCAATCTCGCATGTGACTCGATGGCGTCCACAGCAGCACAGGTGCAGCTGTCGGCCTGCAGACAAATAGTGCGGTTTATTAGATGCGACGGCCCGTCAAAGCTTGATCAAAGCGGCTCTGATCCGAGCGCTGGACTGTGACTGCAGTAGGGGCATAGCCGTATGGAGAAGCCGTTTTAACATTTAATAGCTAGACAGGAGGATATTCATTAGAGATATCTGCAACACCAGTTTGCCTTGTCAAAACTCTAATTCAAGATATCCCTAATTCTATTTTGACTAGGCTAAACTCTAATTTTAGATATCCGTAATTACATATTGACTAGTACGATTCAAACTACTTTTGCCCTTCAAGTGTATGGGGTTACTCATTACGGATATGCACAGTTCAGTTGCAGATATCCGCAATATGAATTATGACTAGTCGTAGTTCCAGTTTCAGATATCTACAATTTAATTCTGATTAGTCATAATTCCAGCTCAAGATATTTTTAATTCCCCTCAATTGAAGAGATCTACATTGTCCTTTTTAGATATCTAAAATAAAATTATGACTAGTCAAAATGACGTTGTAGATATCTCAAACTGGAGTTAGGGATAGTCAAAATGTAATTACAGATATCTTGAATTAGAGTTTGGACTAGGCGAAATGACGTTGAAGACATCTGTAATTACGTCAGCAGCTACGGCAAGTGGGAAGCGGAAGCTATTCAAACATACTAGGGTGCTACGCTGCAGCCGTACGGGTTTATAAAGTGTGTCTGGAGACAATAAATCTACAATAAATTTCTACCACAACTCTCTAACGAATAAAGCTCTCGTTCGCCACAAATTCCTCGATGATGAGCTCTTTCTATTTCACGGCATTTTCTAACTATCTTATCCACAACGGTCCCTGACCACTCGTCTCACAGCCAGCTGCACATAGAGGCCGATGTTATGTGTCCAGCTCGGAGGACGGCTCGTTTTGATTAAAATCAGCTTGTAGCTCGTTCTAACTACGGTTAGAAAGAGACGTCGTTTTCTGTTTTAACGATGTTTCGAGTTATTGATCCGGGAAGTTTGAATCTGTGAATATCTTTCCAACTTTACCGAACTTTACCGAAGTTAGCAAAAGCTTCTGCTAAAATTATTCAGATGCTTTATATCCAATTGGAAGCCTTGCATGAGCAACGTCACGCACAACAATTCAGACTAGTCATAATGAATTACAGATATCTCTAACTGTCGTTTTGACTAGTCAGAATGACGTTATAGACATCTTGAATACGAATTCTGACTAGTCAAAATGTAATTATGGATATCTCTAATGTTAATTCCAGATAGTCAAGTCAAGCTTAGCTATGAACTGTTAAAACGGCTTGCCAGAATAGCCGAGGAAAGCGCCACGTTTGGGATGTTGCATCCGTGGATACTGTACATACGCATGAGTAAAAACCCTGATGACATACAGTAGAGAAACATGTTGATCCACTGGCACCCAGTTGTTTGGAGGTGATTTATGCTGCTGGCTGAGGAGGCAGGGAGACGTGTACTCCTCCAGATGGTGACAGCTCACCACCGCCACTGGAGCCTTCACTCCAGCTGCTCCCCTCTGAGTCATAGCACACCGGCTCTGGATGTGTGTGTGTGTGTGTGTGTGTGCAAGATGTGGTGGGTGTGAGCATGTATTTGTGCATGTATGAGGCTGTCGGTTATTTAGGTGCATATTTGCATCTATACGTCTCTGCCCTTGTGTTTTTGTGTGTGTTTGTGTGCTGCGGCATCAGCTGCAATCCCTTATTTCAAAGAATGAAAATAAACCTCTACCATGAAAGTAAAAAAAAAGAAAGGACAGGTGCTAGAGACACATCTCAGGCCACGTCAGGTGTCCGCTGTCAAACCGCCAACACACAACAACTCTCGCTCATTCACTCGCTTTTTCTTCTTCTTCTTCTTCTCCTTCCTTTTAGCCCGATCCTCGCACTGCAGCAAAACCATAGACGGGGCTCGCTCAGATGGCGCTGCCTGCCACCCACTCGTGCCATGCTGACATTTGAGAGGAACTCGGAGCATTGAAAAGAAGAGGAAGGGGAGGTGGTAGAGGAGGAGGAGGAGGACATTAAAGTTGGGGAAAAGGGAAAAGCAGGAAGCGCTTTTTTTTGGTGGGGGGGGGGACGCCAGCCAGCGTAGTCGCAATTTAGTCAAAGACAGGAAAGAGAGACTAAATTAGAGAGGAAAAGCAAACAGAGTGGGTGTCAAGTCTCCACTGAAAATCATAATTTCTCTCTTTCCTCCTCTCTTCCGTCTATCTCTTTCTGCCTTGCTGATGATCACATCTACCTTGCAGATAGATGGGCTCTCAGGAAAAGCCCTTATAAGAGGCCCAGACCTGAGCATTATAGCGGGGGTAACCCGAGCGGCTGACTCATCCAGCAGCAGCAGAGGAAGAAGACGATCTATCTGCCCCGTATACCTTCGGATTAACAAGCTAGCTAACCTGCAGCAGTCACTCAGAAGCCCCAATGACATGTACAGTATGACTCAACCACCTCATAAAAAAAAATAATCAACTCTCAAACTATACTATTCTGTGAATGTGTGTGTGTGGGTTTCTGTCTCTGCCGCTTCTCCGTCCAGCATTGATTAACTCGGGAGCAAGTAGTTACACACCAACTACCAACATCATTAGCAGCAGCAGGGGATAATGACCCGCTGAACGGATTTCATGTGCTGCTGATGGCACTCGGCACAAGGGAGTGTGTAATCACGACAACCGTCCCGAGAGGATTTTAGGATGAGCGGATGAGGTGATGGAGGCTGGCTGAGCTCCAAATACAAACACAGAAATACACACAGTTCTGTCGTTCTTTCGTAAAATCTAAAAAGTCAACACGGAGAGCAGGTCGAGTCCAACATCAACACCGGAGTGCAACAACAAATGGCACCGCATTAAAAAGTCTAAATGGATTTAGCTACAGGTACCAAGAGGGAGTGAGATCAGAGATGGATCGTTTTAGTATTTACAGGAATAGTTCAACATTTTGGGAACTTCGCTTTCTTGCCAAGAGAAAGATGATCGATACCCACTCTCCTGTCTGTTCAGTAAATATGAAGCTACATGCAGCAGCCGCTTAGCTTAGCTTGGCATGAAGACTGGAAACATGGGGAAACATCTAGCCTGGCTCTGTACAAAGGTAACAAAAGCTCAGGGATCAACACATTGATTTTGGGTGAATGGTTGAATCTTTTCGTAAAAGGTGAAATAATTTGAGAAAATACAAAAGAGCTGCTGATTATGCCCCTCTAAAGACTTTTTTTTTTAAAAAGCGAGAAATCATTTAATTAATAATTTCCACCAGGATTTTTAAGATTATTTTAGGAATGTAATTTTTAAACATTTTTCATTATTTAAATTATACAGAGATGAATTCCTAAAGGGTAAAACCAAAGATATTGAGCACTATGAATATGTTATAGTGAAATTAATTTAATTCTAAAAGTCGAAGCTTCAGTTAACATAAGCCCCTTTTCCATCGCAGGAACTTTACCCCGGAACTTTTGAGAAATTTATTGTGTTTCGACTGCAGGGACCGGGTCTAAATTAAGTTCTGGGGTCATTTTATGGAGAATTTTAGCCCCCAAAAAGGCCCTGGTGGTAGGATAGTGCTTTCTGAAAGTACAGGAACTTTTGGGTAGGAGTGTGCAGGGATGATCGTCGCTGATTGGTGAAACACACACACGGTGCCGCTGCTTCAACGGCTTCAAATTGTGTACCGCTTCATTCATAAACAAGGAAGTATTCTAGTATCGATTTAGGATGTTTGATAACATTAAAAGTAAAGTTAGACTCTGCTGTCGGCTTCCCGACTCATTAAAAAAAAGAGAGAGAGAGAGAGAGATCACGAAGGCGAGCGGTAACGTTGGAAGAGACAGCCATTGAAAGTTATTTTCTGATTGTTTCACGGCGTTAACGTTCTCAAGCACAAATAAATAACCATTGAGCACTCAATAGATGATTTACTGTGGAGACAGACGCTCTTAGTTTCACTTCACTTCTTCATTTTTCCTCTTCTGCATTACATTCATTAAATATAACGTGCATTAAATACTATTACTTGCAGTGAATACCGGATGTTTTTTTAGATGAAACAGGCGGACACACAGAACTGCAGACTGCAAAGTGTGTTTACCGCTGTGACCACCAGCAGCCCTCGTCCCATGTCATGTCTAATTTGCCTAATCTTCGCAGGTCTTTCGAAAACGCAGACAACAATGGGCTGGAGGTACCTTTTAGTTCCTTGAAAAGTAGTTCCAGGGACTAAAAGTTCCCGGCTATACAAATGAAAATCTAAACCTTGAGTTTGTATACCGACATAAATAGAAAATATAGAAAATAATTTAAAATCCTGTCACAAAAACATGTCTCTCAAAAGTGTTTTCTATAAATTATTCAAGATGAAATAAATACAAGTTTGGAGTAGAGTAGAGGCAAGAAAACCCCCCAAGCCATAGCAGCACTAACACACACACACACACTAAGCAAATTAAACACACAAGCACATGCTGTTCTACAAAAAACAGCGTCTGCCTCTAGACCAGAAAATCATGTTACGGTGCCAGTAAATCCTACTGAGAGCTGTCCTAGCAAAGCCACCGAGACCTGGTCTTCTTCCGATCCTGAATCCTCACACTTACTCTCAAACTTCTGGGTCTGAAAGTGAGTCTTTAAAATGTTTTTCCATAAAGTAGAGGATAAAAAAAAGATCCCAATTCTGTCCACTCTTGTTTCATTCAGTCCCCTTGTTTTTTTGGTTTCCGAATCATTGGTCGAACTATAATTTTCTTAATAAAAAGAGGTTACTAAATGTTGTGACACACACAGAAATAAGGCCAGCGTTTTGCCATCTTTTCAGCCACAACAAAAAAGGAGATGGGACGAAGAAGCGCAAGCAGCTTTTCAAAAGGGTTCAGCTCATTAAAAATAGAACAGACACTAACACGCGTTCAGTATGTGCACACAAACACACACACATACACGACACAGCGCCCACCATCACAACATATTGTTTACGAGTGGCGCTCGAACGGACAGGTAGTGATTAGACACAACAAAGGAACCACCTCTGCAAATCTGCTAGCCTGCAGTGTACCTCGCTGTTTCCATGTATGTATGTGTGTGTGTGTGTGTGTGTCCTTAAGCATTAGCCTCTTATACACATATAGCGGGCGGCACAGATGTACTTACAGGTCCATCCATGACTCTCAAGAGGCAGCCTAAAAAGCTTCAACTCAGGGATGCATGAATGGAGCTTTTACATCAAAAAAGAGAGAAAGTACACTGAGGAAAATATAGAAAGCAATATAGCGCTAACAGCTCTCCAGCATAGTGCCATTAATGCAGTGGCATATAAAAATAGATTTGTAAACGGTGACCTCCAGTTTGGGATCATTGCAGGCAAACAAGCAACAGATATTAGAGAGAAAACATTAATTTATGTGTTTAATTTCCTCCCTCACGGTTTGATGTACTCGCTATTCGGAAGGTCACGGTGATTTTACATTTCAACATTTAAAGCAATGGTTAGACATTTTGTGGAATATGTTTACTTGCTGAGAGCTAGATGAGAACATGGTTACCACTCTCATATCTGTCTGGTTTATATGGGCCACAGCCAGCAGCTAGTCTGTCTCTGTCTAAAGGTAATGAAATCCCCCTTACTAGCACCTCCAAATATCACTAATTAACACGTTATATCTTGTTTGTTTAACCTGTACAAAAACTGAAGAGTAAAAACGCCAAGTTGTAGTTTTTTTATGGGGGTTATGCGTATGCTATGTCAGCCTGGCCTCACTCCCAAGGCGTCAAATACCGAAGCTTTGGCAGTAGTCCTCGGCGTCTTGATACCGACGCACAAGGTACCATTTAGCGTCTGCATGAGACGCACCGGGCTTTTAACTAACTCCAACGTAAACCCATCCATGTCATTATTTAATGCTCAGAGCAACGGACGACGGAGAGAGTCCGCTAAGGGTGGGTCAAACAAACACAGGGGACCGGCGTTCATGTCCCGTGTGAAACCAAAAGTTGAGTTATTTTTACCAACGATGTTATGTCACATGTTACGTAACTTATTTTAACCCAAACCGTGATGTTCTTTCTAACCCTAACCAAGTAGTTTTGTTGCCTGAAGGCCCAGACACTCCAACCCGACATCAAAGAACTAGCGGCGACAAAGGCCGACCGTTGAGTCGCCTTACGTCACCAAAAAATTGCACTCAAACACACCGCAAAGACTACAGTCGACGGCCAACTACAGCGTACGTTCTGCGCCTGCGTGAGAGGAAATAACTCCACACCAGCAGGTAGCGGTAGTCTGTATTCATCATTCAAAAAGGGAAACCGGAAGACCGAGGACTGCGGATTTACAAGCTCTTGTTATGATACGTACGTGAAACTAAGCGGCGTTTGCCGACCGTTTTCACACCACTCTCACTCACCACTTAGCTTCATTCCAGATGGCCACGTCGTTGTGAAAATATCCGTGTATTTCATTGATCAGATGAGATGAAAATGGAAAATTAGAAGAGCCTTCCGTTTCTCTTCTCGTACACTGATTTGTTAATCAGAGTGTTTTCTCTCACCGACGGGCTCCGCCACAGATTCAACATGCTGAATCGGTCGAAAAAAAACTCGGACAGACTGGAGCCGACGATGCGGGACACTCTACAAAAACTAGGCCGGCAGACGCTCACCGACGGCCCTAAAGTGTCCGACGGCCGACCGTCAGCTTGGTTCATCAGGGCCTTAAAGCTAACCGCGACCACCATTTCACAACGTTTACCAAGTATTACAACGTTAACCACACGTGAACCTTTTACACAAAAGGCTGCTGCCCAAGCGGCAAAATACGAAAGAAGGTAAGAGATCATGTTGGCTATGTGTATGCATGATAGCTTCATATTTAGCATGCAGACACGATCCATCTCTCTGCAAGAAATCATATTTCTGAAAATGTCAAACTTCTCCTCTGATAAAGTGACAATTCTTTTATAAAACTACTTTCATTTCATATTTTATTGTTTTATGTAAATTCGAAGACACATTTTTGTAGGCAGTTTTTGTCTGGATTTAACAAATGAAATTTATGCTAATGTGCTAATCAGTGAACTTTAGAGGTGCTTACAGAGCCAGGCTCGCTGCTTCCCCTTGTTTCCAAGTTTTATGCTGAGCTAAGCGTCTATTGGTAGTAGCTTTATATTTAACGGACAGGTATGAAACTAACTCAATTCCACACAAAAAGTAGGCAAACTGTGGCTTAGAGTCCTTTACATCCCTGCAGCTGTTGACAGATACAAACAAGAATTTGGAAGTTGAATTCATAAGCAACAAAACGCAGCATGACTTGATGACTCTTCTTCACTTTTACTACTGTTACATCAGTTTAGCATTTTAGCATTATTCAATCACTGTCACTGGTAGTCAGAGTGGCTGCTGTCCAGCAAAAGTCTCACTTTGAATTTCATTAATTTCATGTGCTCTTATTCCAGGAAGGAGCTGATACTGTAAGATTACTATGTAAATGTCCAATTCAAGTCAAAAAACTTGAGCTATGGCAGCTGTAATATCCAGTGAAGCCATTAACACGGCCGACTGCTTCACCGTCACGAGGAATAAATCCGACCTGTACGATCTGACCGCTGGTGCTGAGGAGGGCAAAGGGGAGGAGGAATAATGGGGTGGAGATGATAAGATACACTTAATAACCCCAGAGGAGCTGTCAGAGCTCCACCACAGAGAGAGACCCAGACACAGAGTGGGAGAGAGAGGCTGACTGTTCAGACCACAGAGGAGAGAGGAGAGCATTAGTCTGTTAGACCAACACCGTCCACTTAAGCAGATCCAAACTAACCTCTAGCCTCTTCAGACCAGCCGCTCTCCCACACCACTTTCACACATAGACATGTCTGCTATTGCTCTTCTCTATCATCACTTCATCCATGATAAAAGTATTTCAATGGATGCCTAATTCATCTGGGATGTCAGTGGTTAAAGTGTTTGATATATTTGGTATTAATTGGTTTACTTAGTTCATCAGACTTCCACCTGAACGGTTAAGAAAAGACTTCATCAACTGGGAGCCAGTTAGCTTAGCTTAGCATAAAGACTGGAAACGGTGGGAAACAGCTAGCATCGCTTAGTCTAAAGGTAATGAAATCTGCCTGCCAGCACCTCTAAAGCTCACTAATTAAAGTTCACACTGCAAGACTTTCAAAGTCGTCAGATTGCTCTACTGTTCACACTACACAACTCGCTGTCTTGTAATCAGGAGTCTTTAAGTCGTTGTTGTGGTTTTCACGCTACATGACTGACCGGCGACAGAGGGGTCACACGATCTATCAAGATCTATCACCAGGAGGAATCCCAGAAGAGGACTCCAAACTACGTTTGAAAATCATTGAAAGACACCGCAACACTTTGGTTTTACATTTTGTTTTTTATACGGATTAAACAAACCAGATGTGACATTTTCATTTGGGAGGTTTAGAGGTGCTGGTAGGCAGATTTCATTGCCTTTGGATAGAACCAGGCTAGCAGTTTCCACCTTTTCCAGTCTATATGCTAAGCTAAGCTAACCTTCTTCTGGCTGTAGCTTCACAATCAATGGACAGACGTGAGAGTGGTACTGATCGTCTCATCTAACTCTCAGCAAGAAAGTGAATAAGCATAATTCCAAAAATGCCAAACAATTTCTATAAAAGGAAAAACTTGAATAAGTCAGTGGAGAAATAATAAATGCAGATGAAAATGATGTGAATCATGAGCTTTAACCTCCATCAACAGATCTCAACCCAACTGAACACCTATAGGAGATTTTTAAATGAAAGTGACGTGATCAAAAGCTTCAGAATAGCTACTTAATTGATCTTAATGTGACGTTTTGTCAAAAAGATTAAAAAATGTCATCCATTTCATTCATTTTGTAACTGCAAATTGCAAAAGTGTAAAACACTGTTTGATACTGAGCTTTGTCTTATATGTTGCTGACACTTTTATTTGCCTTTCCTCTCTGATGGTGTGTTTAAATGATGAACTGGCTACAGATTATTCTAAATTTATATTCACTTTACCTGAATCTCGTCATTGAAGACCTTAAATCCCTTAACTTTTGTTTCCTTGCCACTCAAGGATGTAATTGCCTCATCACTCTTTCGGAAAGCAGCATTCAATTTTGGGCTGTCAGTCACCCAGGCAGAGGAGCTGTCACTTTTTTCTGGGTTTTTTTTTTCTCCAAGTGGTGTCAATCTCATTTCTAAAATAAAACACTTCAGCAGAAGATTGGTTTTTGACATTTGCTTAAATATTCTGGCAACACTTTTGAAAAACTCTTAAAAAACTTTAAATCTGTTTATCCAACCGAGGTCTCCTCTGCTCTGGAGCGCCCCGCTGTGCCGTGCCTCCATGTAAAATTTACATCTCTATCTCCGCCACAGGGCCCCGACGCAGGAGCCCCGGCCAAGGGAGGGACAGAGATTGCGAAAGAGAGAAAGAAAGAGAGGGAGAGGGAGAGAGAGCAAGAGAGGGGAAGAGATTTCAGGACATTTCATCACTTCGACTGGAAGGCGTCTTGGAGATGAGATGTGGGGGTGGAGGTGCGGGTGGGTGGGATGTAGATGCAGGGTCAGACTCTCAGGTAGATCCAGCTTCCTGTTTAACCTCGCCACAGCGTCTTCAGAGGCCACAGGTGACCTTGTTTCCTATTCAGCGCAGAGCGAGGAGGAAAAAGGCACAGGTCTACCCCCTCTTATCTCGGCAGAGCTGCTATAATTCAATTAAAGCTGTGACACAGAGGTGAGGACAATTGATGCCTGATATTGGAGAAACTCCCCGTCAGATTAATTACCCCCGTCGTCGGCTGCTTAAACGCCTTTTAAACTGTAATCTGCCTGAAATCGTAATAACACCATCGGTAATCGAACACAAAAGGGAAAAGCTCGGGATCTATTTCCATCTGTGCCGGATTAATAATGGTTCATTAGTAATAGTATCAATTACAGCGCGTCTACTGTAGGACAGTGAGGTGAAAAGGAGAGAGAGAGAGAGAGAGAGGGAGAGAAACTGCAAAAGAAGCCTTTCCTGCGTGTCGTCATGTTTGCTTTGCTGCTTTAATTCCCGTGTAATGCAACTTTAATCAGAAAAGTGGGAGAGCACTTGTAATTTCATAACGAGCTCATTAAAATCCGTTTATGCAGGCATCAGCTCAGTTATCACCTAAGCTTTGTGTGACAATTTGAGACCGTCAGGTGTATTTAAATACATAAAAATCACTGATTAGAGTTGTTCGTAGTGGTGAAGCAGCGCTGCCATGCAGAGTAATTAATCAGCGCTATAGGTGCATTCCGACAGGTGACTGTCTGAAATCATGCAGATGTATAAGAGTCGTTTTTTACTATCTTAACACATTCGAGACTAATTAAAACAACCCTCCTGATTGATTCCTTAGAGAAAAAGCTTTTACAGTAACGCCACATACGCTGCAGTGAATTTTCCTGCATACAACCACCAGCCTTGTTCTGCACAAACAACACCCTTTTATCTTTCAAAACTATCAGAAAAGCAGATCATTCCTAACAGCACTGCATCAATGCACAGAGAGCACGAACTGACACAGCGAGTGCAGCCACATCACATACAGATGAGCACATATTCACACACATTCACAGCCTTGTAATCCAAAATCAAAAGATGCAAACGGCGAAGCAGTACCTTCCGCTCACGCAGAGCTTCATCCTGGAGAACCGAGAGATAAAAATCCTGCCCGCCTCAGAGCCTCGCCGGGGAAATGGAGAAAACCCCCCTCTATGTGCTATCTGGATTGGCTTACCCAGCTCTCTCCCTTAAAGCTCAGAGAAACCCCACCACATGCACAACACCACCACCCCACACCACCACTGCCGCCGCCGCCGCCACCACCACCAGCACCAGCACGCCACTCCAGCAGCAGCAGCAGCAGCTGAGCCAGGAGGGAAGACAGAGGGAGTGCAAGAGTGGAAAGACAGAGAGGAAGAGTGGGAGGGAAGGAGCTTAAAGGAAGAAGACAGGGAGAACGCGGGGGCGTCATGATGGAGCGCTGAAAGATGTGTGCAGAAAGAGAGAGAGAGAGAGCTTACCTGATAGCGTCTATGTCGTTCATCTCTTCGTCCGGCACCTAAAAGGAAATGACAGCGTGTTAGTGGAGGGGACCCATAAAACTGGCCCGGGAGCTGCCAAGTGGAGCATCGCCGCAGCACAAACAGAAACAAAACATACATATTCATCAGCAGGCACGCTCTCTGTTTCCCCCTCTTGTTTTTGTTTATGTTTCTTCTTCCCCCCCTTCTCCCCGCTCCCTCATTCGCTCCTCTCCATCGCCGCTCGTGAGAAAGCCCTCATCAGGCTGTCTACATCTGCGCTTACTTGAGGTGAGAACAATCATATCATAGCAAGAGTGTGAGAGTGAGATAGAGGAAGGAAGGGGAGGGAGTGCGGAGGGAGAGCGGAAACCTCCATTGCAGCCAGACTGCAGATACATGGCAAGCCCCCCCACGAGGGATACTGGCAGCAACTCAATATCTAGTCTAGGTGCTGTATCGGAGAAAGAGAAAGAAGAGGAGGGGGTGTGGGAAGAGATAGAGAAAGCAAGGGGAGGAAGGTGAGGGGGAACAGGTGGTCCAATCTGTTGAATCTTACATCTCAAGTCCCAGGCTGTTAGGGAGAATACGTTTTATACAAGCCTGCTGCTGGCCCTTTTTCTGAAGGCGATGAATTATGCATCATCCCTACCAGTATCCTCATCTTCATTCAGATTTAGGGTGCAGGCCTGATGGAGTGTGGCACCCATGCTGCTGTGTTATCATGTTTCATGATTTGCTGGAAACTAGGGATGGGGCAATATATCGATATTATATCGATATCGTGATATGAGACTAGATGTCGTCTTAGATTTTGGATATCGTAACATGGCATAAGTGTTGTCTTTTCCTGGTTTTAAAGGCTGCGTTACAGTAAGTGATGTCATTCTCTGAATTTATCAGACTGTTTTAGCTGTTCTATTATTTGCCCCTTACCCACTTAGTCATTATATCCACATTACTGATGATTATTTATCATAAATCTCATTGTGTAAATATTTTGTGGAGGCACCAATGGTCAACCCTACAGTATTGATATCGAGGTATTTGGTCAAAAATATTGTGATATTTGATTTTCTCCATGTCGCCCAGCCCTATTGGAAATTAGTAGGGGGAGGGATTCACGCACGTCCACTAGTGTCTAGGGGTGTAACGATTCATCTACTACATCGACTTATATTCCTACAATCCATCGACAGGTACTCGGCAAGTTGTCCTTCACGGGGAACGTATATCGATCTAAAATCGTTTTGCAAGGTAAATAATCTATTGTATCGATACTACGAATTTGCACCTTGTCTTTAAGCATGACGAACGTTACATGGATGTAATTTTTAGCATTTTTAATAGTAAAGAAATGTTAAACGTTACTCCGGTTCACTCTCCCTGTGTATGACGTCATCGACGTGTGCCAGCAGCGTCAATCTCAGAAAGACGATAACAAAACAAAGCATGGCTGATGGCGGCGAAGAGCCAGGCGAGCGAGAGATTTTCAAGCCCCGTTTGAGGTCCAGCGTGTGGAAACATTTTAGGGGTCCTTGATAAAATCGCTCGCTGTTTGCAGAATATGCAAAGGCCAGATGAAATACAACGCCAACACGACCAATCTTTCCACGCACCTACTGAGACGCCATGCGCTTAATTTTTTGTTAAATGTTATTGCTCTACCTTTTGCTTTGAAAATGAGAACAGAAGCAGCAGGTTAAACCACTGTTTGATTAACTTGAATAGAAGTTGATTTACTATATTTTTGGTTAAATATTGCACTGCCTTGTATCTTGAGAGCTGAACCAGCGGGTCCTGAAGTTGCACTTTTTATTATTTTCAAATAAAAGGTGTATGTATTTGCCATTAATTGTTGTTTACTTGTTTATATCCATAATTAATTTATCCCTGATTCCCTTACAAGAAAAACTTGACTTGGAATCCTGACCTGCACCGTCCAGTATCCAGCTATTTATTTCACAGTCACACTGATTTTTTTGCAAAAAAGAGTTAGTGTCATTGAATTGTATCGTTCTAGATGAGCCAAATATCGTCCTTGAATCGTATCGGAACCATGGAAAGTGATACGCATCGCATCGTTGTAAAAATCATTACACCCCTAATAGTGCTATTAATGAAGGCAGCAAAGACATTATTTGATCTCCAGGATGAGTGGGAAACATAACCCACCCACAAAAACACGCTTTTATCGGATTTTGCATCTTCAGCGAGTGCACAGCTGAAGGTCGTGTGCCTGTGAAGAATGTTTCGTTACCGCGCTCACACAAGGACTCGTGTGAGGAGATGAAACTTTGCAGCGACACACACACACACACACACACACACACACACACAGACACACTACACCGAGATGAACACCAACAGGCTCACATGCCTGCCTCTCTCAGCCCCCACACCACCCACCTTTTTTTCAAGCAGTTGCTAAGGTGACGGCAAAGGCTGAATTTTAATCAGACAATAAATTAAGGCAATGTGATCTTCTCCTTTATTATTAAATGGCAGCGGTGCTACTTTCGAAGATCTGTCAAGTATGTTTTGGGTGCGGAGAGAAACACTGACAGACTGCAAATTATAAAGTCTTTGTGAGCAGTGCAATCGCTTGTTTAGAGATTGTCCGGAGAAGGCAAAACATAGTGATATATGAGCTAAATAATGCGATTTTAGGCTTTTTAGAAATACATTTTGAAATAAGAAGAGGATAGCCGGATGGATTATCCTCTACCACTGAGATGAAGGCTGTAAATACACTCACTTTTGATGCAGTAATTGCTAATTGCGCCTCCAGGCCTGCCTTCCTGTGACACGCACACTGTAAGTGTGGGGAAACCACCGGTTGCTATTCCTGAAGGAAACACAGTTGTTGAAACAGGTTCTTTGCATCCACAGCCGTTTTAGCGAGGTTACGCCTCAAGCTGAGTAAATGATGGATGTCACACAATAAATGCTGGTGAGTGGGCTGAGTCAGTAAATGACTGCATTGTTCAGATGAGGAGCTGCTGACGGGTAGAATGCTAATGAGCATGCACCCGTAAAAGCCTGTTCAGTGGTCAGCATGAAGCAACCTTATAGACGCATCATCATCGTCGTCGTCGTCGTCATCATCATCGTCGTCATAACTTGTTGATCAGCTGTAGGGCTTAGTTGATTAGTCGACTAATCGGTTGTTTTGGTCTTAGTCGACTAAGATTTCTTTAGTCCTTTTTTATGCTTTATCATGCTGAAAGACTTATTTCCAAGAAACTTATGAGCACATCTCTGGTAAACACAAGATTTAAAGTGGTGCTTTTGTGTGATTCTTTGTGAGAAACTCTGTCATTTAAATTAACTAATCGATTGGTCGACAAAATCCTACGAGTGTTAGTCGACTAAGAATTTCTTTGTTCAAAGACAGCCCTAATCAGCTGTCAGAGTGGCAGCATGTCTGCGTGGATCAGCGGACTAACTTACACACCAAGTTTAAATTAGTTTTTTTCATAAAAACAAAAAAATTAGCAGTGTAATATGTGTTAATTCTTACAATGTTGAGACTTTTCTTTAAAGCTGCTGATTTTTGGGGGCCAATTAGGGGCAGTGGAAGCTGTTCAATATCAAGTTCATATGACGAACCTGTTAGCAAACAGTTGCCTATTTATTTACGTCCACTTTAAGAAGTGGACGTGGTCACAATGACGTCACCCATTGGTTTTTGAACTGCCATTTTGAAGCCTTGAGTTTGGCATTTTAGCCGTTGCCATCGTGGTTTCTGGCCGTCGCATCTTGGTTTTTTGCAACCAGAAGTGACTCCAGAGGGTGGAGCTAACTACAACTGAAAACTGAATAAAACATTTTTAGGCGACAAAAAGGTAACAATTAACTTTCATGAACTGAAAACTGTGAAAGGGTTAAAGTTGTAAGACGAAAACACGGACAACTCCAAGACCGGACAACGCCCTAAAACATCCCCTGCTTTATGGTCTATTTGACTCTAAATGGGACCATAATCTACTAAATGAACATCATGCTGTATTGAAGAAGACTTGATGCTAGCGATTGAGACCATAAACTCATGTTTACAATGTATGAGGTAATAAATCAAGTGAGAAGTAGGCTCATTTTCTCATAGACTTCTATACAATCAGACTTCTTTATGCAACCAGAGGAGTCGCCCCCTGTTGGCTATTAGAAACCGGTGGTTGCCCACCGGTATTTACACATCCAGCAGATATGAAGCAACGTTAGCATTCATTTTGGAGTTGTTTTTCCAGCCACCTGACAAATTCAAGTCCAATATTTACTCTAGCTCTGTGTTAGTGAAGATGCTCCATGTTTGATGCTGAGCAGGCAGTGTACAGTGGTGTTTTTAGAGCTTTTTCACTAAAAACAGCTGCCAGCTGAGTGAACCAAAACAGTGATGTTTGATTAAAGTGGCTTTAAATCTTAAATCTGTTTTCTTTTCTTTGACTGTGAGACCATATGTCTACCTTATTTGTTTTGTGTATGTTTTTCTTGCGAGATATGAACATGAACAGATTGTGAAAACAAATTTCCCTCCTGAGACAATAAAGACTTTAAGTTTTCTTTCTATAAACATATCTCCCCTTAACACTTTTTAATTTCATTCATGTTATGGCTGTATGGATTATTTCCTGTGTGCTGTAGATTAAAACAAAACCCTCACAGACTGCATTAGACAAAGAACTAGTAACTTCATGACTTGCCGGTTTTTTCCTGTACCTCTCTACGCTCTGAATAATACAGCAGAAAAGCCCTAGAAAAATCAAGAACAACTAATCATCCAAAGACTTGATTTATTCAGGCACCACTTCAAACTCTGTGAGAAACAATTTCCGCTCCAATCATAACATATGTTTCGAGGCCTGGCTTTGATTAAAGACTGGGATGACTTTCATCACTCACCATGTTGATGCCCCGGGGCAGAGAGGCAGATCTGTAGGGGTATCTGGGGAAGTCGCGATGAAACTCCGGAAAGGGACTCGTCATTTCAAACCCTTCACTAAACTGTGGAGGAGGTGGGATCACCGCGGTTTCCTCGTCTATCTCCAGCTGTGGCGGCGTCTCTACTTTTATCTCCAGCTCTTGTGGCTCGTCATCCCTCCTCACTGTGTCGATGTCCGTCTCCAGATAGGCTTTCTGTGCCGTGTCAAAGGGCTCTTCTTGGGTCTGCTCGAGTAAAGAGCCCTGCTGTTGGGCCATGGAGCAGGGCACCCCGGGGCTCCACTGTGTCGTCGCTTGAACCTCGTCTTCAGGTGGTGGAGTTGTGGTGGTGAAGCTGGAGGGAGAGGCTGGTTTCCCAAACGCCTGCAGGCCGTTTGGGTCAAGCACGTTGGATGCCACCTCATCCAGGAACTGCGAAAACTTCACTTTGGCTTCGTTCTTCTCCTCCAGCAGACACTGTAGTTTTACACTTTTGGCGCTGGCGTGGATCTGTGCAGAGCCCCTCCCCTGACACAGCCCACCCCTCTCTGGCCATGCGTGGAGTTTGCTGCTGCCTCCGCCCTGCTCCGCCTGTGGTTGAAGCCCTCTGGAGGGACATCCTGCAAGCTTCCTCCATCTTCTCTCCTCTTTCAGTCGGGTTTGAAACGCTTCCTGGCTTTGCTTCTTGATGGAGCTGTGCAGGAGGCAGGTCACCCCAGAGCTCCAGCTGTACAGGCTGCCGGTGCCCTCGCTGCTGCTGCTGGGAGCACTGGGGCAGGATGGCTGGCTAGGGGTGGACTGGTTATATAAGGGGCCTATCAGCTCCTCAAGCCAGACCTGATCGCTGAGAGCTCCAGAGGGGGCCCAAGATTTTGGCGATTGCTGCTTTGCTGCTCTGCAGCCTGTGCTGCCTGTCACCTCCATCCTGATGGAGTCCTGTCTGCATGGATGTGTTCTTCCTCTAATTGTTGCAGCTGCCAGATGATCCATGGTCCAGTGGACAGCCCCAAATTTAAAGAGTTCTACCCCAATCCTACCTCATTATTGTGCAAGCCTGACCTAGAAGAGATCCAATACTTTTCACTCGAGGCTGAACAGATGGCCTCCTTTAGTGCCAGAATAACCCCTTGCTGTGTCAGGCAAGGACATCCTTGACTTAAAATTGAATGCAGGAGAATTATGGAGACATCTTATTAGGTCAGTCTAACAAAACTATCGCTGATTTTTTAATATTTGCCCGTAATATCCTTGTATATCTTTCGTTCTAAGGCCAAAGACAGTGAAACTTCTCTGCTGTTAATCTGCGGGAGCTTCAGGTTTGGATTTAATGAGAGGGGATTTTAGCACAATCGTAGCGAGTGTCTTTGCTCGTCGAGCAGAGCTTACTCCGAGGGTTGCTGTTCTTAATTAGACCGTCTATTGATAGCAGAGCAGGCAAAGCTTTTTCAGCTTTTTCCAGGTCAGTGGTCGTAGAAGAGCATTGATCCAGCAGAGCACATGGCAGCTGACACACAGACACACAGACTAATGGACGGGCTTGTAGAGTAATGGATTACGATAACCTCATCAATATCTCTCATTAACAGAACAGCGGCGCTCATGAAGGAACTCTAAGACATAGTGTATGTTAGAAATTGAAAGAGACTTTTCTACTGATAGGGCTGCACGATTATGGCCAAAATGATAATCACAATTTTGATCAATATTGAGATCACAATTATTTATAAGGGGTGGGAAAAAAATCAATTCACCACTATGTATCGCAAATTATTTTTTTTTTATTATTTTGAAATAGATTTTTTAATGCCAGAATCAATATGTTTTCTTCCTTTAAGTCTATGTGGAGGTAGAAGGAAGTTACCGCTTTTATTGTTGTAGTCTGAGTAACGTGACGTCATATCTGTTCCGTATCCGTCAACCAAAACAAACCGCAACTGGCCGCAACGAGGAAATACAAAACAGCGGAGGGTCAGCGTGGATACGACTTGAACCCTCACGTTTTAAATCCAAAGTGGTAAACACTACACATATAGTAAAGTATGGAAACACTTTAGGTTCCACACATTGTCATTGTCAGCCACAGCTGCTGTTACAGTTTCACATTTTGTGACACTTCTGTATCTTCTCCTAATTTAATCATCTCCTGATACATGCATGCAATCCTTATCATGAAGACAGCTCTCACATACTGAAACGCTGTGTATTCATATGGGCATACTGCAGCTCTTGTTCATCAATATTCAGGTGATTATATAACTGCATCAATAACACCTCTGTTAGTCTGAGCATGGGAGGAGTGCAAGAGATCGGGATTGGCAAGTGAGTGGCAGCAGTTTGACGGGAATTAAATGCCACATATACAAAAGCCGGGCCGGGTGGAGTCTCTTTAATTTAAGACCCCAACAAAGAGTATAGAAGCAAAGAGGCGAAACTGTATGCTGTAAGCCTGTACCGTGGTGGATGTATTAACGTCTCTGTTCCCAAACAACCGGCTATCAGCCAGTAGCTAGTAGTGCTAGTAGCATGACATAAACAGAATTTAATGTAGTGTAGACTATTTACTAACACGCAGGGTAAAAGCACAGGACACCATCTCTTATACATCTATGGTCTGTGGTCTATTGGACATCGATTTTGGAGGTCCTTGACACGAAAAAGATTGAGATTGCTCTCAAAATCTGTGTGCTGGATTTTCCTATCTTCCATTTATGTCCATCGCTCACTTTATGCTTTATGCTAAAAGTTAAATAAACAAATAAGTAGGAAAGTAAATAGTTATAATAGTATGCATATTTATAATATTTTTATTGTTCAACACCGGCCATTTCAGTAGAGACATTAAAATGATGACGATTTGCTTTTGTACGGCACTTTGTAGGTGGACGTTTAACTCGTGTCATTATGGTAGTCGACTCGATTACAGTCTAAAATGGCGAAGGCGTAGGTCTGCTGCTGGGCGCTGGCGTTGCAATGGAACGTATAATTAACTTTCACTTCTTAGCAATGTACGTTCTTTGACCCCAATCTAAAGCATGAGTTAAAAATGAATGCTTGTACGAAATCTGAACTGGAAACAAAGGCTCATTAGTCTTCTAGAGTATGCAACAGGAGAAACCACCAAGTGCAGCACCCAGCACAACAATCCTGTATTATTCCACCACAACGAAACACTGCAAAGATGTCTTAACCATAACAATATTTAATATTTCAAGCCTTTATGATCTAATTTGATGTCTGAGCATAAGACCACAGAGGAGACCTTCAACTTGTGCTACCTATACAGTCTTTCGCCGAGTATTTCCCTTGGATCAGACAGGGATAATATACTGTACAGTGCATCTTGTCATGCAGCAGCCAGACTGTTTCGGTCCCCAGGGGTATCATTAGCGCCGCATCTGATATGTAGGGTTTGAGCCATGACTGGGTGGCCGGCTATACGCATGCGTTCCACCAGACTTGGGCCCCACACTGTGCACATGCTGCTACAGCTATAGCCGGCTCACAGGACAACCCAAGGGACCACCCTGTCTGGTACCGGGGAGGAGCACCAAGCCTTCAGCACACAGACATATCTCTATATCATTTTCTCCATCCTGTTTCCCCTCTTTCTTCAGGCCCCTTCGCCATTGTGCTGCCATTTCTCACCAATTTCAGACTTTCCAGACAGGCTTCTATGATGAATGTCTTTAATAATCTCTTTTCAATCTCAGGAGGAGGAGAGGGGTGGGAGCCAATTTAGAAGTATCGCCCTGACGGGAGAGACAGTCAGCCCGTGGCTGCCCGGAGGTAATGGTGCTGAAATGGATTCCTGCTACAAGCGCAGAGCTGGAGATAATTGGTGATGCTCGCTTGCTCGGTGGTTGGAATGCGCTTTTCCTTCGCTGGTTGGTTGTGTCGCTGCCTGGCTGGGCTGAGCCTCTGCAGGGGCCACAGTTTGTGCCTCCCTCACTAAGCCTGCAGAGCAGACTAAATGCCACAGCTGATCAGCTCTCTCTGGCCATGAAGCAAGCGTGGCCTTGTGCCACTCAGCTGTTACTATGGCAGTGTGATTTGTCTCTGCTCGACCTCATCAGATCAGCTCTCTCACCTGTCCACACAGCCTCATGCTGAACACAGACAGGAGGACATGAGGTCAGTTTGATGTAGGGCTGACCTGAATGCTTCGAAGCTTCGACCGTTGCCATGGTATTCAACCTCCATATCACAATTTGAATGCTTTGTTTTTTAAATTTTTGTATGTAATAATAATGTATAAATCCCAAAATAGCTCATGAAGTAAGGAATAAACCCACAACAGATAAAACATGTGTGATTAATTTGCGATTAAATAATTTAAACGATTCACAGCCCTAGTTTTTAGCCTACAAACTGATCAAATGTGTCAGTGAACTAATAGCTTGTATGAGAGGACTGGAAAGCCCGACCTAAAAGTTAAAGCAATGTGCTATCAGCAGGACCACTGCCTCTCTCTCCTGCTCGTCCTTTAAAGCACCACATGCAACGCCGGCGCAATTGATTTCAGATTGTTGGAAACACTTTCAGAGAATCACTTAACCTGTTCACATCTTTAGGTCTGCATAGTGGATGTTCGGGCATGGAGCTTACTAACTGTGTCTTGTTCCTGTCAATAATGGCTAACAGGTGCACTTATGAAAAGCCAAGATGAGGAAACAGCGTGTCATCAGATGCAGCATCTGTAATCCATCTCATGCAGAGACACTTGTCAATGCCTCCGGACCTGTGGGGTCGCTTTCAGAGAGCCACACTGTGAAATCAAATGAGAATGGGCTAAATTGAATAAGGGCCAGCTCAGTCTGGAGGTGTACAGATAGGTTTCCAGGGATCCCCGCAGAACACACAGTGAGGTCTGCAATAACATCAGTCAGACAGCAATTACAGAAGCACATAATGCATACCACAAGGGCCATGAGCATCTGTTTCTAACAGGAAGCCTGTTAGCACAGACAAAACCTGTTCAATCAGATAGATATGTAGGTAGGTAGGTAGGTAGGTAGGTAGGTTGGTAGGTAGGTAGGTAGGTAGGTAGGTAGATAGGTAGATAAATAGATAGATGGATAGATAGATAGATAGATAGATAGGTAGATTGCATCAACCAACAGCTCTGTGCTGAGTCAAAGACTATAGAGGAATATAAACTCTACTGTAGATTTACAGCATCTTAATCTATGGCTTTAATTCTTGTGGGTTCAGAGTGGATAATATTTCTATAGGGATGTGCTACTGGGGAGGGGGACCAGCTGACCTCAATACATGTCATTATCATGCCACAGTTTTCTGTCAACGGAGCCTGTCATATCACTGTGTGTGTGCTCCAGTCACACAGCAAATGGGGACCGTGGCATCGTGCAGCAGATTCACTAAGTTGTTATCACGAGTAATGATTGACTTCATGGTTGAACAGATGAAGAAATGAGCTCTACCTGCAGAGACCCCCCCCAACTTCAACTACAGAATCTCAACAAAAGAAGACATCATGACTGGTAGTGGCTTCTCTGAGGTTTCTGAGAAGTGCAGTCCAAAAACTTGCAAAAATGTGCAGTTCATTAGACAACCTAGCTCAAACTAATGCAGTCTAATACAACAGTCCTGCAGGGCAAATGTCAGCATGCTAATATGCTCACAATGACCATGCTGATGTTTGGTGCTAGCATGCTAACATTAGCACATTAGCACAATACAAGCAGATTGTCAATAGTTTTGCAGGTATTTAGCAGTCGGCAACCTTCGGTTATGAAAAGTGAAGCCAATGATGATAAACTTGCATTCTTTCTAATAGCCAGCAGGGGGCGACTCCTCTGGTTGCAAAAAGAAGTCTGATTGTATAGAAGTCTATGAGAAAATGAGCCTACTTCTTACTTGATTTATTACCTCAGTAAACATTGTAAACATGAGTCTATGGTCTCAATTGCTAGTTTCAAGTCTTCTTCAATACAGCATGATGTTCATTTAGTAAATTATGGTCCCATTTAGAGTCAAATAGACCATAAAGCAGGGTATACTTTAGGGCGTTGCTACCTTGTGATTGACAGGTCGCTGCCATGGTGTTGTCCGGTCTGGGAGTTGTCCATCTTATGTCCGATGGCCAAAATGACGAACGTGAGGCTTCAATCGTAATCACTGTGACATCACCCAATGGTTTGGTTCTTGGTTTTTGGCCGTCGCCATCTTGGTTTTCTGCAACCAAAAGTGACATGAGAGGGTGGAGCTAAGTACAATCGAACTCTGAATAAGACATTTTTAGGCGTCAAAAATGTTAATATTAACTTTCATGAACTGAAAACACACTGTGAACGGGTTAAAGTTGTAAGAAATCGTGGACACCTCCCAGACTGGACAACACTGTGGTAGCGACCTGTCAATCACAAGGTAGCCTCGCCCTGAAGCATCCCCTGCTTTATGGTCTATTTGACTCTAAATGGGACCATAATTTGCTAAATGAACATCATGCTGTATTGAAGAAGACTTGAAACTAGCGATTGAGACCATAAACTCATGTTTACAATGTTTACTGAGGTAATAAATCAAGTGAGAAGTAGGGTCATTTTCTCATAGACTTCTATACATCAGACAGTCAGAGGTCATTAAGCTTCATCCTCTGAGGACCATGAATGTCAGTACAAAATTTGATGCCGATCCATCCAGTAGCTGTTGAGATATTTCAGTCTGGATCAACCAATATTGCCATCCAAAGAGCCACACCAGTAGCATGACTAACAACTAGCCTGTACTCCATGTACAACAGACAAAGCTTCTCTACATCCATGTGTGCAGCATATTAAATAGATATCAATTATCTCATTATGTTTAATAAATAGTCCCAAGATATACATTATGCAGGCGTCGAGGCACCCACCAAGGTAATGCTGGCCCAAATAAATTACTTTCAGAAAACATCTACCTACAAGTTTCTGGCCACCAACCAAGAAAACGTATTTAGAGCAAATTGCTTGTCAAGAAGATAAATGCAGCAGCCAAGTATGAGAGTACTGTTTCCACGCTTATTTTTTCTGTAACTTTTCTTGTGGCGTCCTCACATACACACACACACACACACACCAACATAGAAAGGGTGCCAATTATAGTAACTGTGTGATGAGGTTTCTCATACTGAGCCCCATGCTACCTTTGCCTCTAATCCTTTGTTATTAATTATATCTTCAACAAGCCTACACAGTTCTTGTGGTGTCAGCACCGAGTATCCATGGCAACAGCCGGTTGGTCGCAGCTCTCAGGGTTGCATACACACACTCTGCTGCCTGACAAAACCATGCCTCGCTGCAAAGATGCTCTACTGACAAGATGAATAACTCAACTGTAGAAAAATATAATAAAAAATAAAAATAAATCCTGGCTCCCCCTAAGCATTCGGCTTTAAGCCTCACAAGCTTGTCCTCCTCATGGTCTCTAGGCAGGAAACAATATTCACCGCCATTACCATAGTGACCAAATTGGTAAAAATGCCTGTTGCTAAGTCCAAACATTGCACCAAGGGAAATAGGATGATGAAAGTCACTAAAAATATTTCCCTCCTGTATACCCAGAATACAGTGGCACATTTTAACTCAAGTACTGTACTTAAAAACAAATTAAGGGTATTTTATCATTTTATATTTCTATCCGACGCGTTTCAGAGGGAAATATTGTACTTTTGACTACATTTATGACATATGTAGTTACTTTAAATGTTATCAAGCGTCCACAAATAGACACTGCTTTTTGCAAGAGATACATTTGGGGAATTTTTAACACGACTTAAATGTATTTTATAAGCTCATTATACGTTTTTTTTTATGTAAAATCTACTAAATGTCACATTAATGTATAGTGGTGAAGTGAAAAGTACAATAGTTCCCTCTGAAATGTAGTGGAGCAGAAGTATGAAATGGAAATACTCAAGTAAAGTACCTCCACCACATTTCAGAGGGAAATATTGTACTTTTGACTACATTTATGACAGATGTAGTTACTTTAAATGTTATCAAGCATCCCCAAATAGACACTGCTTTTTGTAAGAGGTCACAAGCCATTAAGTTTGGGAACCACTAATTTTTAACATGACATAAAGGTTCCATATTATAAAAAAGTGAGATTTTCATGTTTTTTATTATAAAGCGTATTCAGAAACTCGGCATTTGAAACAAGCTGTCTGGATTTTTGTCCATTTGCGATGTCACAAATATACAATATTTAGACCCTTTACACAATTTTAAATGTAAACATTCTAAATGTGTCCCAGTTTATTCCTGTTGCAGTGTATGTGATTGTCATCAGCTGACAGGAAGTAAACATGGACCAAAGCTGTTCTGTTGTAATCCGTCAAAATGTGCTAAAACGGAGCGTTTCAGACAGAGGGTGAATACAGGCATGTTCAAGCAGACAGTATGAGGAAAATAAAGTTACATTACAGCATGTAAACATGTTCTAGTAGAAACATAAAATACAAGTATGAACCTGAAAATGAGCATAATATGGGACCTTTAAATGTATTTTATAAGCTAATTTTTTTAATGTAAAATTAAAAAGGTATAGTGGCTGAGTGAAAAGTTCAATATTTCCCTCTGAAATGTAGTGTAGAGGAGTAGAAGTATAAAATGGAAATACTATAGTAAAGTATCTCCAGCACATTTTAGTGGGAAATATAGTACTTTTGATTGATGCTTTAAGTACATTTTGCTGATAAAACATTTTAAAAGGGGGGACTTGGGGAGTAACGTTAGCTACTGTATGTAGCTCCAGAGCTACGCCAGACTTGATAATTAATTGCCTCAAATGATGTCAGTTGAGTCATAGTTTGTTGGGTTTGAAGACTACAAGTTTGAAAAACAAACAAATATAGTGTTGGAGTTAAAAAAGTGACCGTACCAGACCTTTGTAGCCTCTTCATCTCTGCTTGAGACTAGCTGCTCCAGGCTACATTAGCTAGCTGCTAGCATAACACACCCAAACACCTGAGCCAGAGCCAACTGACGCAAAACTTGCAAAAACTCTCGCGAGACTCGCTGCCCGACGACCTTTCGAGATCAATGCCAACCTTAACAATCTCGCGAGACTTTGCCAAGTTTAAGGGCTCCCTTCTAGCCACTACTCCAACTGTTGGAGGGTAGTGTCGACAAGGGAACCCGTAAGTTGGGGAAACTCTCGCGAGATGGGTATAGTTAGGAATAGTTAAGGTTAGGCATTGATCTTGAGTCTCGCGAGAGTTTTTGCAAGTTTTTGCAGAACTCAGATCAAATTTCGCAATTAATATAATAATGATCTATTATTAATAATATTATTAATTGTATCAATATTATTAATATTAATGTTATATTAATATTATAATAATATATTAATATTATATTAATAATATTAATAATGTTGGCGGTCGAGTTGCATTGTGGGTAATGTAGGCGCTAAGTTTTGTCAAGAAAGGAATCAGGTTCTGTTCTAGATTTTGTTACTTTTTAAAAACAATTTATCACTAGTCTGACAATGTTTTAGCCTAAGAGTGCAATATTAAATATGTGGAGTACTCTTTTAAGTAACATTTTCAATGCAAGACTTCTTACTTGTAGTCTAATGTAGTACAGTATGGCATCCTTACTGCTCAAGTAAAGGATCTGATAGTCTGTTAAAACACCCTACTTACTTAACATAGCCTACTTAATACTCCTTCATAAAAAAATATTCTATTTCTGCTATAGGCCTATATAGGCTACCTTATATAATTAATTCTTGTACAAGAAGGATAAACCTCAGATATTATTAATATATCTGGGACCACATAGCTCATTAACTTCCAATTAGGCCTAATGTTAGTTCAGTGAAAGCAGAGTGATTTGCATTTTATTCTTGCTGTGCTTTGCAGTGATATTTTGGTACCTGGATAAAGTGGGCCGAGTGGGAGCTCAGTTATTAAAATAAGGAAGAAATATATCTCAAAGCATTGTACACTATGTAAGATGTAAAAGAGTTTTTTTTGTCTTTTGTGGATTTTTTATTTTCTTGAGGATTGTTTTACACTTTATTTTCATTTCACTTTTAAGTCTAAAATGATCTTTTCTGGTGATGTTTTCTCCCTTTTCATTCTTCTGGAGACTATATAGTTTAGAAAATGTAAAAGTGAGGTTTCTTTGGTGGTTGCTCCACTCTGTAAAATCCCAATCTAGTTAAACAGGAGCTCCCTCTTGTGGCTTCTTTCATCAGGTGCATGTAAGATGAGAGTTGATCTCCATCAGCTGAGGTTGGACAGACACTGAAGAGCAATGACAGGACAGATCTGCCCCAAGACAAGCTGCTGAACTTTGACCTCAGCTGGTTTACTTTCACAGGGAAGTGACCCCTTGCCAAACAACAGGCTGTAGGGCGATGGAGCAGGTGGACAATTACAGCTAAACAGCACCATCTACTGCAGAGATGTACAAAGAACAGTGGTACCCAGATCCTTTACTTAGGTAAAAGTATCAATACAACATTGTAAAAGTAAAAGTAGAGAAGCATTACCAGCCAAATGCATAACGTATCAAAAGGAAAATGCCTCCTGTGACTGATATATCATTATATACAGATGGCAAGGCTCCAGATTGGCTCTGATTGGTTGTTTCCTCCGGTCTGTGAAATCTTGCAGATGCCATTAGGAGCACCGGAGGACACAGAGGAACATGATTGTTTTCAGATAACCTGTCTCATGCACTACTGTCAGGACATAGCGACCGTTTTATAAAAATAACTTTTTCTTTAATCATATTTGCTCCATTTCTACCCACTGCAGCTTTAATGTAGCTCTTAAACAGTACCATATTTCCCTCTGAAACAAAGCATATTAGAAGTATAAAGTAGTGTAAAATGGACATATTCAAGTAAAGTAGAAGCACCTCAAAACTGTGAGTAAATGTACTCAATTACTTTACACCACTGACAGCCACTGAGGTTCCTCCACGCTCCTTTATTCCTTTGCACTCAACACTTAAAGATATTAGATATAAATCAGAGTATAGAAAAGTGAAAAATGGTGCAAACATGTTATTGTGAACATGAGTACAATCAATGCAAAACATCACATGATCTGGCACTGTGAAAGTGTAATTTGTAATTTTGCAATATGAAATACATAAAATGCAATCTGCAAACATACGCAGTATACGTATTCAGTCCTATGTAAAAACACTATAACGTGACAGAAACGTGTGGTTACAGTGTGCTGCCTGATATCCAGATACAGTGTAAAAGCATAAACAAGTCATGAGTATAAAAGTTTGAGGAAAAATATAAAAAGTTTAATGAAGTTTGTGCGCATCAACAACAAAGACAGTAACAAAGTAAAACAGCATCAGTGTTTCCTATAAGCCACAGACATTCAATCCTTATAAATGTCCCTTTAAAACTAATAGCTGATTTTAATATGTCCTATTAAATGTGCTAAATTAATACCAGACAGCAAAAATTTGGAAATATAGAGTTGGAATGGCCCATTTTTACCTGGCTGGTGAATTTCAAGTCTATAGAGAAGCCAATGCAGAAAAAACAGCTACTACAGCAGATACATTCTCCCACTCTGGTCAATATGCCAAGGACCGATAGGGAATGGGAATGTGACGTCAGCGACAGCAAGTCGGCCATTTTTGAAGGATAAAGGGTGATGGTACGTGTCCACAGGGGCATCGGACGCTTGATGGGCTGCCACTAGACACTAGGCATTCGGCATCTGATAAGACGAAAGCTTTCCCTCGTAAGCTGCTGCTCCCAGCTTTTGTTTTGCATAAAGTAGCCTAGCCCTCAACTTTATGCAAATGAGTAGCGGCCAATGTGACGCCCCGTTTCTTGAATCATGCCGCCACGCTACCAGAATGCATTGCATGGCTGCTGACATAGACAATGAATGGGAAGCGTGGAAAGGACGGAGGCTGTGGACACGTACCACAAGAGTTCCATCCACTGGCTGTTTACTGCACAGTGTCAAAGATAACACAAAACACTGCACAGTGAATAAGATTCAAAAGCCGAATTGTAGTATATACAGCACACAGTCAGATACAAAGGCTGGCTAACATTACGGGTTGCATTTTGCAAGATACCGGTAGATTAAATATGTACTATTAGCCAACGTTTTGTTAGTATTCAGTTAGAATAACATTAGCTAGCTTATCTTTGTCCGAATGGTTATGTATTTGGCATTTGGCTTGTAGATCTTATGGTCATATACCTACCCGTTTGTAAACTGGACAAATCGAACAGCTACCGCAGCTCTGTACACTACCCTCCAAAAATGGCAGAGCGCCCCAGAATGCTTCGCGATTCCTGTTCCCTATCTAAGATAAATAAAACAAACACGTGTTGTATAAAAGTGTAAAGAAAATGACACAAACCCAAATGCAAATGATAAAAAAAGCCCTCTCAAAAGGTAGACAGGTGCATAGATAGTACAGTTAAAAGGCCCCGATAGGTTAATGAACCAGGTGTTTCTCTTTCAGAACAGTATTAAGTGAAGTGTGTGGCACCTAGTGTAACTCTTGCTTCCCCCACTCATCAATAATACCCCATCCTAATGGAAACCGTAGAAATATTTTATAAAACCCCAAAATGTAGAAAACTTTGTAGACGGCATTACCAATTATTTACTTAAATCCTCTAAATTTGCTGTTATTCTTTTAACAGATAATTTTGCTCCAAAATAAAATATTGCATTCATGAGAAATCTCTTCATACGCAGGGGACAACGTAGTGGATGTTTCACAATTTAACCAGTTTAAGGTTGTTACTTTTTCCCGGGCTGCTCGATGAGTTTCCCCTTCTGTTTGATCCCGTAGGGGACGTGACCAGATACGGTTCCCAGTTCTATGGCCCCCTCGATGTGGAACATCTGGTCATCGAAGTAGATGTGCGGCTTTATTTTCTGCAGCAGCGGCCCTTTGGGAGCGCTGGCCAGGAAGAACGCCTCGTCGATCTCCAGGCCCCAGGTGCGGAGAGTCTTCAGGACGCGAGCCCCGGAGCTGGCGGCGCTGCGGGCCGTCACCAGGAAGGTTCGGATGGGACAGTTTATGCGCTGGTTCTTGGCGTAGAATTTTCTCTGGAGCTTCCCCAGAGCCTCCAGGAAACACTTTAAGGGACCCTGAAAGAGCCAAAGAGTCAAGTTAATTTAACATGGTTTAAAATAAGGAACATAGGGACAGATAAGTAGAGAAAAACGAAATGCCCACAAACACACAAGGGCGCACAAGGACAAAAATGATGCCCGATGCCAGCAGAGCAGGGGCCGTATTACAGAAACTTAACTTGTATATCCTATCTTAACTGTTTGGTAA
>CAKALU010033655.1:0-16694 GCA_916700995.1 Hozukius guyotensis | reverse complement strand
GGCAGCTTTATTTGTAGAGCACATTTCAGCAACAGGGCAATTCAAAGTGCTTTACATAAACATTCAAGAACATTGCGACAAAGTGCAAAAGAACATTAAGACATAATTAAAATAGTTATAAAAACATAAAAACATTAAAGATTAGAAAATAAAAACAAGCTAAAAATAAAAACTAGGATAGAAGCTAAAATAGAATATAACACACAAGAGTAAAAGTTCTAGTGCAGTATAGTACAGAGGAGATGTGTGACTGATCGAGTTGCAATCCTCACAAAACGTTTTTGGAGAACTAAAATTTTATGAAGGTTTGTAGGAAAAGTACTTGCCCAAACTATATTACAATATGAAAGATAGGGATAAATTAGACTATCATTTTATAATTTTGATAAACTAAAGACACGCAATGTTATATTCAAGATTCAAGATTCAAGATTCAAGATGTTTATTGTCACGCCGGTTATACAGGTACAAACGTGTGAAATACTTTTTGCTGGGAAGCTCCATTGAAATAATAAGTTATATCACATTTACATTACAATTACATTTACATTACAATTATAAAAGGAAATACTTTGTACAAGGGCATATTAAAAATATATACAGGCATATTAAGAACATATACATTAAGAACATATACAGTATATACAGTATAAGGTATATTTTTGTGTGAGAAGGAAGAGAAATATAACGTGTATAAAAATAAAAATAAATAAAAATAAAAAATATAAATAAATAAATAATATAAAAATAAGAAATAATATATATAATAATATAAAAATAAAGAAAATATATTTATATTTTTATTTTTATATATATATATAAAATAAATATTTATATATATATATTTATATATATATAAAAATAAAAAATATAAATAAATAATATAAAATATAACGTGTATGAAATATAACGTGTATGCCGAATAAACTGTCTTGATCATTATTTTGTAAACATAAAAAAAAATCGCACAAGAACATCTTAAATTGTACAATAAGGGTACGGAGTTTGGTGAAGGTGTGGCCAGAAAATTTGTGTGACCCTTTGTACGCATGCGCAGTTTGATCAAAAACACAGTAACGTATGTCTGTGTGTAAACAACCGTTGAGACATTTAAACTGTCAGCTGTCAGACAGACACGAAGCGACCTCACTGACGGTAAGAAACAACACCTATTTAAACCAAATACTATATCTTTTTGTGCTTAAATATGCCGGCATACATGTTATAACCAGCGTTGGCATCTAAAAAACGGTATTTAGCCTGAAAACTGCGACAGGCCGGTGGGTTTTTCAGTCTCTGTTAGCTAGTCAGCTAACGAGCTGGCCGTGCAGCTAGACGTGACTCCGAGCTGCAACAGTAAACATCTGATTTTCTAACAAAAGAGATTCACACTTTAATCCACAAACCAAACAGGGAAACAAATATAAACAAAGTGCTTTATAAAGGCCTGGAAATGGGTAAATATGAGTTGTTTGTGCAGGCAGGATTTTGTCTTGTTTGCCATCATTCAGCCTTAGGAAATGTAGCTGCAGGCATAATGTTGTCTGTTATAACCTGTTTATTTTTTATAATCCTCTTAATTAATCCTCACCGTTAGCTGTTTACTTTTGGCATGCATATATTTTGATATTTCTGGCATTGTGTACAATTGTATGGTTTTTGCACCTTATTGATAATCTCGTTATTATAATAATAAATAATATTGTTTATATTTTGTTTATTTGCACTCTATATAGTCTCTATACTCTCTATATACTCTCTATAGTACCCATCAGTTCATCATACGTGTCTGTACAAATATGTCTCTGTCATTTCAAGTTGTTTTTATCTGTCTATGTTTAATTTTATCCTTGTAAGGTGTCCTTGGGTGTCTAGAAAGGCGCCACCAAATAAAATGTATTATTATTATTATTATATATTTACTTACTCATACACTCATAATCATTTTATTTGTAAAGGGACCGTGTACAATGTTAAACATAAATGTTAGCCTACTATTTGATGCATTGTTTTCATCTGCAGTCTCTTAGCAGGTCACAGTTAAAACATCCACACAGTGATAGAAAAGCACTGAACAAACTTAGACAGCAAGACAATACACATTATACAAAGTTACACAGAGTAATACATCACACACACACACACACTCACCATGTCTGCAGCAAGTACAGGTTTGACAAGTTAAAAGCAAGTTTAGCAAGTTCCCCTGAGAAAGCGGACTGCCCAAAGGCAGTGTGACGAAAGGTCACTTATAGAAGATATTCTTGTGGATTTTCTTTCTCTGAACGAAAGTAAACAAAGTCGTGTAACGGAGGATGGGCCAAGCCATTTAAAATTTTATACACAAGACACTAAAACTAAAGAAAGTTCTATCTTATCTTGTTGTATCTTACATCATACGAATTTTGCAATTCATATAAATTGTGTTGTTAGTGCCTGGTAAGAGGAAAATGTGTATAAATGCAGGCCTGGTGCCGGAGACAGAAATGGGTTCAATCCCTGTCACGATCAATTTTGACACAGGATTAATTCTTGATATGTGCAAAATTATATTTATAGTATATCCTACCATTATAGTTTATTTATGGGTCACGAATAACTGCCACATGTGCCTGTTCATAGTCTGTTGGTTTGAATGTCTTACTATGGTGAAATAGGGGTGGGAAAAAATTCACCTATGTATCGCGATTTTTTTTTTTTTTTACGATTTTGAAATCAATTTTTTAATGCCAGAATCAATATATTTGCTTGATTTGAGTCTATGCGGCGGTAGAAGGAAGTTACCGCTTTTATTGTTGTATTCGCAACATCATATCCGTTCTGTATCCGTCAACCAAAACAAATTGCAGTCGGCCTCAGTGAGCCGAAACGAAAAAGAGGAGGGTCCATGTGGATACGACCTGCACCCTCACATTTTAAATCCAATGTGATAAACACTACACATACAGTAAAGTATGGAAACACTTTGGGTTTCACACATTGTCAGGAAAAGCCGAGCTAGACATCATGGCTAAAGCTGCATGCTAACTCTGTCATGGACAAGAAACGTTATCGTATTATGGTAGCATGCAGTCAAGCCAACCATCACTCTCATCTCCGTGGTCAAATCAGCCGACACTACAACTGTAAAGCACCCACATACTGACATTTATGTTAAATGCATTCACACAGCCCAGATGGAGCTGACCATGGATGTATAAAGAGAACGGAGCTGACGGGGGAGCTAGAGACGGACTTGTTAATGTGTCCTGTCTGGATGTGATATGTTGTTTTAATGCACTCTTTTAATAGCAGTTTTAGCAAAGCATGTGAACCAAAGACGAATTTCTGCCTTTTGTATGCAAAAAGCAGACAATGAAGTATTTTCTATTCTTCTATTCTATTCTATTCTTTATATCTTCAAAGTGCCCATCAGATTCAAAGAGATGAAGCTTCAGATGTAATCAGTAACATCAGTTATCTCTCTGTTTTCCCCAGGCTGTTTCAGACCGTTGGACTCTGAGCTATTATGCAGCATGACTCCACGAGAACCTCGCCTGTGTTTCTCCTCTCTAAACGAAGACCCTCCCTGATATCCACCTGCGACACCCCCATCCCTCAAAACTTTGCTGAGACGCTGCCGACAGAAATGAGCGTGAAGATCTTTGGCGAGCTGGACGCCGGGAGTCTGTGCAGCGCCTCGGGGACCTGCAAGTTGTGGCATTACATCATCGAGGAGAGCGACCAGGTGTGGAGGAGGCAGTGTCTGCTGGTCGGAGCCGTCTGTCAGAGGGAGGTCGACAGCGACAGGAGAGACGGCCTGTCCTGGAAGGTGGGTCAAATTTAAAGGTCTTATTGATAATATTTTTAGACAAATAATTTAGAAAATAATACATCCACAGAGCTTTTAGAAAGGTGCTAAATAAAATGATCGCTTTTCCCAAAAACAATATTATTAGGGCTGTCAATCGATTAAAATAGTTAATTGCGCTTAATTGCAAATTAATCACACATTTTGTATCTGTTCAAAATGTACCTTAAAGAGAAATTTGTCAAGTATTTAATACTCTTATCAACATTGGAGTGGACAAATCTGCTTGCTTTATGCAAATGTATGTATATATTTCTTAATGGAAATCAATTAACAACACAAAACAATGACAAATATTGTCCAGAAACCCTCACAGGTACTGCATTTAGCGTAAAAAATATGCTCAAATCATAACATGGTAAACTCAAGCCCAACAGGCAACAACAGCTGTCAGTGTGTCAGTGTGCTGACTTGACTATGACTTGCTCCAAACTGCATGTGATTATCATAAAGTGGGCATGTCTGTAAAGGGGAGACTCGTGGGTACCCATAGAACCCATTTCATTCACATATCTTGAGGTCAGAGGTCAAGGGACGGACCCTTTTGAAAATGGCCATGGCAGTTTTTCCTCGCCAAAATTTAGCGCAAGTTTGGAGCGTTATTTAACCTCCTTCGTGACAAGCTGATATGACATGGTTGGTACCAATGGATTCCTTAGGTTTTTTAGTTTCATATGTTGGCAGTATCTTCACTCTAGCTTTAAAAAGCCCGCTACAACCTCCGAAAGATCGATCGCGTTAATGCGTTAAAGAAATTAGTGGCGTTAAAACGATTTTGTGATAACACGTTATAAACGCAGACCTTTGAGGGGATGTGACATCACAGAGAGACAGAATATGGTCAGTTACAGGTGATGTTACACTTGGTGCCTTAAATGAAACCTGTGAGCTCGTGTTTACAATGTGGGAAGTCGTGTACACGATATGCTTGGCGTTTAAGTGGTTAAGTCGTGAGAACACCGCTGCTAAGCAACGGCAATATTAACGTTACTGTTGGCGTCAAGAAGCCACAGAGGCTAACAATTTAGCAAGCTAGCAAGTAGGTAACATAATGCAGTAAATGCAAAGGTATAATGACAGAGGAAAAAGATGAGGCCGTTGGGAATATCAACATTTTCCTCAGATATATTATAAAATTACGAAGAATCACAATATACAACTAAAATTACAATATATTCACTTATTATGTACCGAAGAATTAACTTCAATGGCCTCCGCCATTTCTGACAATGTCAACAAACACGTCACAAGTCATGAACTCGGAGCTTTCAGAAACTTTCCACCTACAAGGTTGTGAATACGACAAGAGGGGGGCGTTCATATGGACTCTACTTGTGAACACAGAAAACACGACCCCATTTGAAGGCACCAACTGTCAGGTGTTGTACAGCAACCTGCATAAAGACACTAAGGCTTCAGGTTAGACCCAGCTTAGGCCTTGAAAAGACTTGAGAGGTTAAAAGGTCAAGTAGAAATGGCTGTATGCTTTAATTGATGCACATAGTCCCATTATTTTGAATTAATGTAATATAAAGAAAAGAATTTCACCATCAAATGTCATCTTGAATGAGAAGAGGTTTAAGCTTCTTTGATTCCCCCATCCTCTGTCTGCGTCCTGTCTCCTCTCTGCAGGTCACGCTGGTGAAGAACTACACTCGAAGCCGTTTAAAGAGAGACTGGCTGAGAGGTCGATACAGCCACGTGAAATCAGCAGAGGAGCTGAGCGGCAGGAAGATGACGCCGCTGGACGCTGAGACCTGGGGAGAGATCCTGCAGGCCGAGCTGGACAGATGACCGACAAATGCTGACACATTTAGGATTTTATTAAAAGCACCGCTGGCACTTCTGAGTGCCTGATTTTTAACTAATATATTTTACACTTGCAAATATACACAAACAATTGTACATATTTTTCTTTTTTGTAATTTTTTTAAAGAAAATAAGGATCATGGAGAAAATGAAAAATAAGCATTGACATTATTGGGGGAAATTCATTTCACTTGCTTTGATGTAAAAATGACTGAAATGCAATAAATTACATCGTTGTGAAGCGTGTAATGTAGTATTTCTTGACACGATGTCAGAGAGGAGTTAAGTCAACTCCCAGCATTTTTGATGCCGAATAGTAATAGTAATAGTAATGTGCATTACATTGTAAGGTGTTTCTCTTATTGTGTCCACCCAGGCAACTTATAGTCTGACAACAAATCTGCTCTGGCTGGTGGGTGGTGTTTGGTATTTCCTCAACTGATCTCAACATGGCTGCCTGGTCACAGTACACTACAAGATGTTTCTAAAAACATTTGAGGAGAGAAATAGGCATTAGAGTAACAGAATATTGATTCATATTTGATCAGCGCTGCCTAGTTTGACCGTTTGATTGGCGTTTGCGAGTGATTGACAGCTGCTCAGAGACGGCAGACTCCAGCACGGCTCTGATTGGTTGTTTTCTTCCGTTCTGTGAAATCTTGCAGATGCCATTAGGAGCACCGGAGGACACAGACACATGATTTTTTTTTTTTCAGATTACGTGTCTCATGCACTATACTGTCAGGATATAGCGACCGTTTTATAAAAATAATTTTTTTTTAATCATATTTACTCCAGTCTGGTCTACTTCAGAGAGAGAGAGAGAGAGAGAGTGAGAGAGAAAGCTTTATTGTCATTGTATTAAATACAACGAGATTCACAGTTGCCACTTCTGGTCAGTGCTTTAAGACAAATACTTGACAAGACTAAACGAGGCAGATAATAACATATAACAGGTAAAACACACACAGTTATAAAGTAAATAAAACAGGCATAGTACATTTAATAAATAAATATAAACAGAAGTGTTACACTAGAAGTATAAAATATAAAAATAGATGTAATGTAAACAGAGGTAATTGCACTTGTAAAATAGGTAGAGTAGATGTAATAAATAAAATGTAAACAAAGTTGCACTTGAGGTGTATTTATATTCAGCTACTATTTTGATCATCAATCAGTTGTTTTTGCCATTTTTTTAAAAGCAAATATGCAAAACAAACCCTGGGTCCAGCTTGTCAAATATGAATATTTGTCACTTTTATTTGTCATTAAAATTATAAAAATTATATTTTTAATTTCTGGACTATTGAATTGACAAAAGAGGCTATTTGAAATCGGCAATGGGAAATTAAAATGGCCATTTTTTCACCACAATCGTGTTAATTGCAGTCCTACTCTACACCAAAAAACTGACAATAATCTGATATTTTCAGATGGAATTTCATTCATTCATTCATTCTCACTGTGCACTATCATTTTCGCTTGTGCAATTTTGTTAATAGTCTGTTTATTGTCAATACTGTATATACTGCTCCTATATTTATACTTCCTTCTATTTAAATGGTTCATATTTTACTACACTTTGTTTAGCTCTTTTTTACTGTGTTAGCTAATGCATCTTGTTTTTTGCACTATCCCCTTTGCTGCTGCACGCTGCAAATTTCCCCACTGCCGGACTAATAAAGGAATATCTTATTTTATCTTATGACTTGGCCCTCACACACTTTTATTTTGAAAGCCCTAACCGGAAGCCCTGTACTGACTGGTCCCTCCTCAGCATCACCGCATCATCTCTAGCCTCCATCATCACGGGACCTAAAACTGACCCCGTAAGAAACACACAGAAACCGGGATAATGGACGACGTCCCTCCGATCATCAACATCTCCATCTCCCTGCGGATCCAGCCCAATGAAGGACCGGTTTTCTTCAAGGTGGACGGGACCAGGTTCGGCCAGAACAGGACCATCAAACTGCTCACAGGATCCAAATACAAGATCGAGGTGGTGCTGAAGCCTGGAAACGTCGAGGCCACGTAAGAAGAAATTAAATTATATATTATTTTCTGCATTATAGGGTCAGATATTGTGGTTTATCTGCAGCAGGAGGCAACACAGCATTCACATATTTCAATAAAATAATAAATAAGAAAGGACATAAATTAATAATTAACTAATTTCTATGAGGATATGATCCATCTCCATAATTACAATTAAATATCGTTTCTAAATGCAAAATAAAGTAGTATGGTCGTGCATGGCTCTGTGGCCTTCCTCCTGCAGCCCTGCAGCATCCGATATCCGCCTGAATAAATCATCATGTGGATCATGTGTGATGTTTTTTTAACATCACTGGTGGCGACAGGACGTGTTGTCTCTCTGCTGATGTACAAACAGCTCATGTTGGATTAGATGAAGTGAAGAAGTCAGTGTGGAGAAGGGCGGGGTCCACATGATCCAGGGCAGGCTCTAGACCTTTTGGCTCCCTAGGCGGATTTGGGGCCCCCTCTCTAGGGTTAGGGTTCGGGTTCAATCCTCCAGAACCCGAACGCTAACCCTGTAAACCGCAACACACATCAGACATCACAATGGTTTGAAGACAAAATTTAAGATTTTTATTTGAATAAATAACTGTATTTATTATAATATAAATTAACAATTTGTCCCTGATATTAGGGATGCACTGATACCGGATCGGATATCATGCCGATACTGACTCAAATAGCTGGATTGGATATCGGTGACAATGGGACCGATCTATTCAATTCAAATTTATATACATTTTGACCAATTTGTTGCTGAATTAAAAAGGTTTACTCCTGAACTGTTCATTTTGAAGATTTTTGAAGTTTTTTTGAAGTTACTGGTGCAGGATTTATTTATTAATAAGTTATTATACTTTATTTATTTAATAATAATTTAATATTTTTTTTTATTTAATAATAAATAACAATTCAGTGAATTTATATCCATGCATTTATGTTACATTTTGTTTTACAAAGTTAGTAAAACAATGTTTAAGTCAAGTCTGATGTTGCCTTAGTTACTCATAAAAGAATGATTCCAGTCACTTCCACACAGTGAGGCATACAGCTTATTAATTAAACACTAGCATCGGATAGGTACTCGGTATCGGCCGATACCCAAAGCCCAGGTAGCGTTTTCGGGATTGAAAAAATCGGATCGGTGCATCCCTACCTGATATTGTTGGTTTAAAAGGGTTTAGTCAGTTTCACTACAATTTACACTTTTATTAACAGATACAGTAAGTGCGAAAAGTGTGTTTCTTTCTTTCTTTCTTTCTTTATTTGTTCATTTGTTTCCTCAATGCAGAAAATGAGGCAGAGCGCCCACCTGCATTTTAAAGAAAATAATATATATATATTTTTTCGAGGGCGACCAGTGCCCCCCAGCGGGTGGCGCTCTAGATGACCGCCTATATGGCCTATGCCTTAAGCCGGCCCTGACACGATCACACACCTCAATGACGAGTGATCCATCTGTACAGATGACGGTGAAACGTTAATAAGTAAAATAACAAAGATACACTGTAAATGTTAACTAAAAAAGGAATAAGAGTAGGCTAAAACAGATTGGCCTGATTCAAGTAGAATCTGCAGATTCTAGGCATTTTTGGTCTTATGATGATGTTTTTATTTAGCCTATAGCCCAAAACAGTAAGCTGACAAGTACATTATGCCACCTTGTAAACATTATATTATAATTTTAAATTATTATAATTTATAATTGAATGGTTTAAATGTTGGCAGACTTAAAATAACACCAAATGTGTTCAAATGAAGCAGGTTTAAGAGTGGTGGTCCTGGTATTGATGGTAAACCTGGAAATGTATGCCTTAAAAAGTTTAAATCAACTAAATGCATCATTAGGTTTGGTCTGTGTGAGGCTCGGGGCAGGAAGTGGTGATGACCACATACTGGATAGACCTGGTGGGGGGCCTAGGGCAAGGATTTGACCTCTTACTTGGGGAATGTGAGCATATATGAACTAAAATAATAACAGAGCCCCCAACACGCTACAATATTAGGTTGATAATATTGGACCATCTTCGTTGATATTGTACTTTAATGGTGCAAATTCCCCAATTTGCAAATAATCAAATGACCAAAAAGTGTCACGTTATGGATCTGCAGCCTTTGGGGCCCACTTTGAGGTCTGGGATCCCCGGGATGTGGCCAGCTTTGCCTAGTTGGTAATCCAGTTTTCTCCATTTATAGATTGATTGATCAAGCGGCAATCTCTGGTGCTGAGAAAAGAAGCCAAGGTGGAAGTGCCAAAAACTGCAGTTCTTCAAATGGCCACTTGAGGCTCTAAAAGCGAGTCAATCCCCATAGACCCCCATGTTAAAATGCCCAACTTTACAGCAGAAATAAACTTGTTTACTGCCTGGTACAAAAACAGTTTTGATCTCTATAGACTCTATAGTTAATATCCCCGTTCATCACAACTGTAGGGGGGGGATTTTTATATAACTCACCTGTTTAAATTATATTAAGGCTTAAAGTTATGCATAATTGAGGGTGTGGCCACTTTGAGTGACAGGTGGGTCTCAAATTCAAATTTGGTACAAACGTCCACTTGGATTCAGGGATGACCTGATGATATTCTGGTGGTCAAAGGTCACTGTGACCTCACAAATCATGTATGTACCTATACTGCAGCCAGCCACCAGGGGGTGATCCAGATGTTTTGGCTTCTCTTTTGGGGAGCTGTCATGTCGTCCATTTTTACATACAGTCTATAGTTCCACCTGATGCAGGCGTCCTATCACTTAACAGCCCTAAATAAAGTATCAAACTACTTCCTCCTCTTTCTCTTCCTCACAGCACTATGAACATCGGAGGCATCGTCTTCCCTCTGGAGCAGCAGTCCAAGGACGAAGACTCGGTGGTTTATCACGCCCAGTACGACACCGAGGGCGTCCCACACACCAAGAGTGGAGACCGGCAACCTGTCCAAGTTAGTATGGAGGTAAGACAACTGTGTCACAGGGACCTCTTATGAGCTATCAGATGGCTGTTGCTAAGAGAAGTGCAGAAATCTGCATTTTTTTTTGATTCATCAAATTAAAGAGCAGATTTTTGCTGCAGTGTTGGTGACGACGATCTCTCTTTCTGTCCAGTTTAACAAAGCAGGGACGTTCGAGACAGTCTGGCAGGCGAAATACTACAATTACTACAAGAGGGAGCACTGCCAGTTCGGCAACAAATTCAGCAGCATCGACTACGAATGCAAGCCCAACGAGACGCGGACCCTTATGTGGATCAACAAGGAGACGTTCAACTGAGTCAGATCACCCCTCCACTGTCCACACACCAAATACCAAGCAGAGGACACCAGGTGCACCAGGACTACCTTTGAACATCAGCATCTCAATAAAAAGGACAGCCTTATCTTAAAGGCGTGCGTCACGTCAGCGAGGGTCTGGTATTTGTGTTGTTTTATCAAAAAGAGGAGAGAAAATAGCTGTTTGATATGCTGGTCTTTAAAGGTTTTTTGTTTTAAAGCTGCACTCTGCAGTGGTGCTTTTTGGCAGCTTCACATGCCAGCAAAAGGGAATAGTTTAGCTAATAGTCAGAAATCCTATACAGTGAAGTAAGTTAACTGCACACAGCGCGCTCATGTTTGCCAACTCGGCTGGTTTAAGATGTTTTATATCAGAGGAAACTAAAGGGACATAACGTGGGAAAAGATCTGAAGCTTAAGAGTGCTGTTTTCTCTGAAGGGAGCGCTCGTGTATCTGTATTTAAGTTTCAGTCCGTCACTCACTATGTGGGTGGACTTCCTTTCAGTGATCAAACATCAAGAGAAGCTCCACATGAAAAGTTGTGCAGTGTAGCGTTAAAGCAGGAGTGTTCAGGGTTAAAGGAACAATCGGACATTTTGTGAAATACGCTTGTTTGCCATTTTAACCCACAGAGTCACATGAGAAGATTTTTATTTCATCTCAATTCATTCCTCGCATTCTGGTGAATTTTTATGCACCAATGTCTGCCTTTTCTGCATCAAGTTACAGTAGAAATGTCTTGGGCTCAATGAATCCACAAGAGTCTCAGCTTTCCAGTCATACCCAATTTATGCAATTCCAAAACCTTTTTGGGACCCCAGTATGTAGAAATATTCAAACCATTTTAGAATAGAAAAATAACACATTTATACTGCATTCAAAATACTGCTTGTCTTTTTTTTTTTGCCCAAAACTGCATGTGATTAGCATAAAGTGGTCATGTCTGTAAAGGAGAGACTTGTGTGTAACCATGGAACCCATTTTCATTCACATATCTGGAGGTCAGAGGTCAAGGGACCCCTTTGAAAATTGCCATGCCAGTTTTCCCTCTCCAAACTTTAGCCTAACTTTGGAGCGTTATTTATCCTCCTTCTCGACATGCTAGCATGACATGGTTGATACCAATGGATTCCTTCAGTTTTTCATATGATATCTTCACTATCGCTAAGATGGAGTCCTCTACAGCCTCTGAAATTTAGGTGTGCTTGAGCACCCCTAAAAAGAGTCTAAAATTGATGTAGCTAGGCTAGCAGTTTCCCTCTGCTTCCAGTCTTTGTGCTAAGCTAGACTAAACACAGGACCTATCTCTGTACTGGACGCACAGAAATTTATATTCTCATCTCACTCTGGAGGAGAAAATGAACAATCGTTATCCCCAAAATGTTCAAACTGTTCCTTTAAGGTGGAGTGAAAAGAAGCCTTCAAATTGTGAGCAATAACTCCTGAAAGTAAAGTTGTGAGGGGCCGAATGCACCAGCTAGCATGGTGTCAGCTGAAGACCAGGATGGAAGACACCTGGGGGTGGATGAATTATTTTATCTTATTTATTAACTGTGTGGATGTGTCTGTGAGAGAGAAGAGACAACGTATGAGAGTGTGTACATTGTTGTAATAGTTTTGACTTTTGTTAAGTGTTATGTATTGTGTTATTTAATGGGAAAATCCACCCAAAACACTATTGTCAGGCTATTAAATAGGCGTTATCAGTCGCTATAAGCGCCATAGATGTGGGTCAACAGGGGCCTACTACACCCACTTGTAGGTTTTATCATCTATTCTAAGTGTTTTTTTGCCTAAACTTAAAGAAGTTGTAGTTTTGTTGCCTAAACCTAAAGAAGTTGTAGGTTTATTGCCTAAATGTTAGAACGTGTTGCCTTTAAGTTTCACTTTCACTTTTACAACGTAGTAGGCGTAGTAGGCCCCTAATGACCCACATCTATGGTGCTTATAGCGACTGATAACGCCTATTTAATGGCCTGATAACAATCGAATCGGGTACAGCAACAATTTTTAAACAAACAGGTAGCAGGACAGGGATGTTTCTTCTTCTTCTTCTTGTAGATAACTGGCCAATTTCAGATGCCGTGACATCAGGTTCAGATATTTCCAGCAGCAGAAAATGTGAGTCTGGTGGCAGAAAATATTTAAGCGATCTAAAACAAATTAGCAAATGTTCTGGTGTCAACCCACCAAAATCAAAGTGTGAGCTACCATGTTGAAACTGACCTTCAACAACCACACAGGTAGAAATCTAGGCAATCGAGGCAGACAATATGAGATCTAACAGTGTGGGTGGATGATGGTGGATTCTTCCTTTAAAGGATAACGCTGGTGTTACTCTGAATTTCAACAAATCCCATAAAAAGACCAAAACCTACAAAGTCCGTCTCTCAGTACTTTCTGACTTCCTGTCTGCTGAAGCCCATTGGTTCCTATTGAAAATGTGAATCTTTAAATACACAGATATATAGTAATTTCCTAAAACAGCCGGTCACTGTATTATCAAATAAACAGGAGGAAATAGTGCATTTGTTGGGGACTATTTTCACTAATCCACATTAAGTGCTCTAGTGAGTATTTGTGGCAGCAGGACGCTGTATGTGGGATTGAGTCAAAATAAAGTACAGAGTGTTTGTTCATGGTGATGAAGGAACATGGCACCCAGTGACACAGTCAGGCTCACCGATGTGTTTTTAGACAACAACGGAGCTTTATGGCACAGAGGAAGAAGATATATCAGGCTTTGATACACACACAATAATTGTTAGTAGATGCATTCACTGTTGGTTTGAGTCTGAACATGAGATTTGTTGTCAGTAGGAAAAGTATCACCAGATGGATCCTTTAAGCCTTCAAACAAGTCTCTGCTAAAAACGGACGATTTCTTATGACTTTTATTTTGAGACACGGTGCTTATCGCAGGCTGCAAGTGCTTCACTTTGTGTTACATTTGTGCCGCCACAACTCTTACTCTTTTTTTTCTCTCTCTGAAGTGCATGGCTAGATTCATTTTGCCAAATATTATCCGTATGTTTGTGTTTTTGTTAAGATATCTCAATGCATAAACCTTGCTGTTTTGTTATGTGTTGAACTAAGGAGTATAAAGTGTCTTTGTGAATAAAACAGTATACTGAAACAATATTGTTGTATAGCAGCAGTTGCAGTTATTATAAACTTGAATATTTTTATGCATCAGTGGTGGAGGGAGTATTCAGATCCTTTATTTAAGTAAAAGTACTAATACCACATGGTAAAAATACTCTGTTACAAGTAAAAGTCCTGCCTTCAGTAAAAGTATTTAAGTATAATCATGAAACTGTACTTAAAAGAATAAAAATGTCCTCCGTGACTGTTCTACTATTATATATTCTATCATTAGTTTATTATCACTCATGCATTAATGTAAAAGCAGGATTTTACTGTTGTAGTTGGTTGAGGTGGAGCTCATTTTGAACTATTATTAACTAATGATTATTTTCATTATGGATTAATCTGCTGATTATTTTCTCCATTAACTGATTGATTGTTTGGTTTGTAAAAAACCAAACAAAATAGAAAATAGTGAGAAATAATGACCCAAAGCCCAAAGTGACACCTGCAATTTAGTGACTGTATAGCTTTAAAACACTACACGTAAGAGGGACCTATCACTCTCCTATATGTATCTGTGGCTAATATTTACCTCACATATAAACATTTTACATGCAAAACATCAAGCACAGAAACTATAAGTGTAATATAAGAAGCAGTTTATTGTGCTTTATGTCGAAAATGCTGTGTTGCTGTGATGTATGATTTAAATTTAGGTTAAGTGCCTTCTGTTATGATAATAAAAAGAGGTTAGCTTAGCACTTATTTAGGTAGAAAACAGGATAGTGTTGTAATTAAAACATGAGGATTGATGAGTGTTTTTATTACTGTTCTATGATGTTTCCCCTCAGCAACGATGAGCTTCAGAGATTGAGAGAAAACCTGGATGTGCTGCCATACTTTTTTTTTCTCCAAAGATTGTGTGTGTTTACGATGATGAATCACTCTGTACCTAAATACGTAATAGTTACGTAAATATGTACGTAAATAGTTTATGTGTTCCCCCCCAAAAAAGCTTGTGTAGGGAACATTATGTGACCAAGTTACATTCAGGGAAAACCAACAGAAATATAATTAAAGTAAATATAAGCTCAGACTTGGTTAGGGTGACCAGATCCCAACAAACAAGTGTGGGACAAAGGGTATGTTTGTGTGGGACAGTGTGGGACATGTTACCAAGGCTGAAAGGTAGTCTACAATTTTGATATAATGTCTATCTAACTTAAATAATAAACATTTATATTCTGCCCATTATCTTGTAACATCTCTATGCTTTGCCAGAATGCATCTATAGATCGGCACATCTCTTTTTGAGCTACACCTTTCTTGTGAGACTCACATGAACTGTGTCGTATTCCCGCTGTGTGAAATTGAAAAATAACTGGCAAATTTCACAAAATAACTCTGAGAATCGCCTTCCATCGGTTTATAAATACTTATAAGTAGTTTCACAGTCTTTGTTGTAGCTGCTCTTCCTTTTCTTTGTGGTCGTTTCCATCATATTCTGCCTAAATCTGCATAGCTTGTGACTTTGCAGTGACTCGCAATTTTCTCCGTTGGGCATAGTGTAGCAAAGACGGTGAAAGGTCAACCTGCACTTGACCCCACGTGTGCGCAGTTTGACAACAACACAGCGCCGTGATGACAGCCTTCTCTGCTTTCTTCTCAGTCATTGGATAAAAGCCAGATTTTTAAAAAAGTGTCTGTCCTGCAGTGATTTAACTTTTCAAAACTAGAGCCAATAAAAATATGGGACTTGGGACAAGGGATAGAAATGCTGTGCAGTCCGTTGTAAAGTGGGACACCTGGTCACCCTAGACTTGGTATCAGCATAAACTCAATATACAGACCCCTGGGTCTAAATACCTATGTGGGATACGGATATGTGCAATAACATGCTGATCACTCTGTGCAATAATTATATGATGCTGTGCAATAATTATATAGTTATCTGACGGACACTTTGTGCAATAATCTAGCAAAACTGTCATCTCATCAATATACATATTGTATTTTTATATTTTATATTGTATTATCTTTTATATTTTGTATATTTATATTGCACTACATCTTTTTTTAATTTTATTGTATTATCTTTTCATTAGCACCTATGGGATTGTCACAATCTAATTTCGTTGTACTACACAATGACAATAAAGGGCTTCTTGAATCTTGAATCTTGCCTGGTAGGCCTGTTCAGTAATCCATCCATGGCTGAGGTATTCAGATAAGATATTCCTTTATTAGTCCCAACAGTGGGGAAATTTGAATTGAAGATTTCAAGATTCAAGATGTTTATTGTCATACAGGTACCGGTTATACAGGTACAATCGTGTGAAATACTTTTTGCTGGGAAGCTCCTTTAAAATAATACATTAAATATTAAAATATTACATTAAAATTTACATTACAATTATAAAAGGAATTAATTGATATATAATAATTGAGGCCCCTTTATGATTCAGTGTTTGTTATTTTGAAAGAGAGTGATTCCTCTTCACAATAGACGAGCTTTGGTTTGCACCTTCCACTCCTCCTCCTCCTCTCTCCCTCTTCACTCTCCCTCTCTCTCTCTCTCTCTCTCTCTCTCTCCACCACCAGCTTCTTTCTCTCCCTTTCTCTCTCTCTCCCCCTCT